>JBBPCY010072147.1:0-32158 GCA_037974405.1 Brachyalestes nurse | reverse complement strand
ACAACAGTCCATCATTACCTTATTACAGAACATATTCTGGTTTGTTTAACTCTTTTTTTGTTTACTGCATAATTCCACGTGTTCCTTCATCATTTTGTTCGTTTTCAATATTAATCTACAATGTAGATAATAATAAAAACAAAGAAAAAACTTTGAATGAGAAGGTGTGTCCAAACTTTTGACTGGCAGTGTACATTTGAATAGTAAAACTAAATGCACTGTACACGCCCACAAGATGCAACATGGTGTGATACTAATAGCAAACTGCACAGATCACAATCCGTTGCTTCTGTTTGACATCTTTTTAAAAGAAACAATAAAACTGGTCTCTTCGGCTGTTGCCAAGTTCATTGTTGTGAAAAATCAGAAGAAGCTGTCAAGGAAAGTATTCTTGAGCCAACTAGGGGCGTAGATACAGCTTTTGATCCTCCAGGTACACAAAGCATATGCAGATGTCTATGCAAACAATTCTCTGTGTGAAAACGAACACTGTAGTTAAAACCAGGTTTTACCGCTCGCTCACTGTTCGAGCATGAGAAAGCCGACCATACTTTCGCTTTATTGGCCACCTGGGTCATATTTCTCCTCTTTGATATGATGCTGAGGGATGGAAACTGCAATATTCTGCCACCACACGAAAATGCCAGCCTTCAGGAAAACGCTGGGAAATATGGATCCAATTCAAGCCGAGAACCCAGTGGTGAAAGGCAGGGTGTGGAGAGGAGCAGCTGCGGAGGATCCTCACTGAGGGAAGAGTCCACATTAAAACCCGTCTAATTGGACCCGAGAGAGCGATGCATGGGCGCCCAGTAGTCTGGCTCGGCCGACTCGGGCCTGCCAGCCCACAGGGAGTGGAGCGGAGCGGAGCGCCGCGGTGCTATTCATATGCTAATGGCAGCACAGCCTGTGTGGCTTTGGTGTTGTGAATAAGACAACATGGGTCCAAACAGTCCGAAATCATGTGTACTGGACGGCTGTGCAGGAAGCAAATCTGGATCCAGTTCCAGCTCCAGACCTAGCTGTCAAGTCCTACTAGCTAAACAAAGGCCTGCTTAATTTAGTTAGCAGTGCTGGGATAAGGATCTGCATTTGTACTTCACTGGCTTTCCATTTTCACTCCGACTCCTAAAACTACAAGGGCCTCAATCCACTATCAACCTTAAATCATGTTGACATCCGCCTTGTAGACGGCCTGCAGAGGGTTTAACTCAAAACAGCGACGCTCAATGAGAATCATAAAACCGAGCCTCACGAAAGGACTTCTGACACGGCACTCATCATTTTTTTCCCAGTTTTTTGAATAATGGCGAATAATGGTGCCAGTGTACAACGTCCCTCAGAAGGTTCTTCACACTGTGCAGCTTTTGTTTGGTTTTGAGAAAACAGAGCAGGAGTGTTTGCATGACTTTCTTCTTCTCGGGGGGAATTCAGTTCCCCACTGGGGCGTCTTCAGAACACCATACATGGATAAACAAAGAGAGAACTGTATCAGCAGGGGCCTTTAGCACTTACTGTATATACTGTAGTTTGATGTAGTGGCAGTTTCGTCCTGCCAGTTTATATTGAAGAGGTAAGGAATGTTTAGTGCTAGAGTTCTTTTGGGGAGTCCATCAAAACGTCATTTACACAAATCAAAAGTAAACGATGACAGTTTTAGGGCCCATAAAACAATCGTAATATGCGGATCATGGGGAAATAAATAAAATGTAGGTAAAAGGTAGTGTGTGGGCCTTCTGAACGGGTAGCATGAAGAGAAGCATGCTCTTCCCCAGGATACATTTAAGCACGAGGCTGTCATATTAACGAGGCTGTCAGAAATCACTCCTCATTTGAATAGTGAGACAGCGGGCGACACAGAGCTGCTGCTGTCATGTCACTAACGCCAATGCCAGTGAAGAGCACAATTCAAAGTCCTGGGTGGTCTTCCTATTAACCCTCTATAGCATGAATTTTTATTTTTAAAAATAAAAAAATATATATTTCACCCTAGATTTTGGGAGCTTGAGGGTCCTTGATAATATAACAATCATAAAATGTGTCCCACCCAAGCCCCCCTACCAGATGTGGTGTGTTGCCTCAGGGCAACAAGATGCTACAAGGGTACTAAAACGCCAAGGTATTTTATATTATATAATAAGTGGAATGAGGAACAAACAAGCAATAAATACATTAGTTTTACTGCAACAACAATTTCAACAAGTTTTATTTCAACAAACATCAGTTACAATTGTTTTATATTTATATATAAACCTTGGTGTTTTAGTACCCTTGTAGCATCTTGTTGCCCTGAGGCAACAAACCAAAAGTGGTCTTACTGCACAATGTTGCTCTGAGGCAACAAATGAAAAACTACACTTTTAGTATATAAATAAAGACAAAAAGTGTCTTTTCTTCACATATTCCTGTGCGTTGCGTTGATTTTTTTATATAAAATTATTTCAATTTAAACATGTTACAAAGTGAAATGTATCTTACCTTCTGCTAGCAGATGAAAGGTCAAACCTACGCCCACCTCAAATTTTATTGGTCCCAGACTTATCATCAGACTTTTAATATGATTTTTTTTTTTTAATGGGGCAGTGGTTGGGCCAAAATAATGGTTTGTTGCCTTAGAGGGTTAACCGTCCACTGGTGGATTAGGTGAGGGAGCCAGGCCCTGAGGTCAGACGCTCCTGGATGGTCCAGAAGAGGCTCCTTCTAAGCGACTCATGTGTTGGATGTAAATCCAGGCTGGTAGCAGTTATCTCCACTGGCTTGGACCTACTGCAGGCTTGAGACTCTACAATTCCGTCGGTTCTCACAGACGCTAATTTCCCAGACGCTGCTGGAGCATCTTCCCATTGAAGCACCTGGCTCAAGTCAATGGGATTCTGTTCTATTCTAAGTACAGGGAAGTCACTGTCTGTGGTAATCATCCATATGCTCCACATGTGGCAGCCAGATATTAGGTTGAAAACCCCTGGAGTATTCCTTTAAGGCAATCTGCTGCAGACTTGGCATCCCTTTCGGCAACCAGACGCATCTCCCAATCAAAACAACCCAAGCAAGGCAAGCTGTCTCAGACTCTGCCTTTATTTATGGAATACACAGTCAGATACAAACGCGGCGATGATTTAATAAAGGAATTGGCTCCCGGTTTCTTCGAGGGTGCCTGGAACAGGGTGCAGGAGAAGGACACGAGCAGCCTCGAGGGAAAGACGTATGACTGAGCTCAGCAATCTCTTCCATTCATCTCGTCCCTCTCCCTTTATCCCCCCAACATCTATCTCCAAAACCCCACCGTCCTCCTCCTTTGTCCTTCCATCACACGGCGGCGCCCCCGGCCATCGCGAGAGAGGTGATTCGATGCGTTGCCGTGGAAACGTGGTGGGTGAAGCCCAGCCTAATGGTTAAGGTGAGCGGCTCAGGAGATTAACCTTTTAATCTTCAGCTCTTCGTGCCGCCTTGCAGTTATCAACCTCCAAAGGACGTTCCGCTCAGCCAAACAACGCCGGCTGAGGCCCATTTAGCCGAGTGCCCGTTCCCATTCCACGCGTAATTGCATTTAATTAAGCTTCTGCTGAAAGGGAGCAGCTCGCAGGATTGACACACGGAGGATACGGACAGTGAATGAAGCTCTCGAGTCAGAAACTGAACGGCGGCTGAATGAAATGGGTCAGCTCAGTGTGTCACTGTGTAACACTCTGGATCCACTTCCTAACACCAGGCAGCCAGAACTGATCACACATTTTACCACGAGATTCTGAGAAACTCCATCTAACTCTGTTTCTAAATCATCTATTCTTTACTGATACAAACATTACTTTCATATTGGGCCAAAACATTCAAGAGTGTAGAACCTCGGCCTAACAATGACTCAATTATGACCGCGGACATAATCACAATCAAATAAAACGATCATTTCATTGATAAAGTCAAACATTATTCAGTTTTCTGTTCTAGAAATTCGCAGTCTGCGGAATACACAAGAAATATCAATGCTGTATTTTGAATAGAGAAATAAAAAATGTGTTTTGCGTTAAACGTTAGTTTTTATTCTCTTTTAAATCCTTTAAATCCAAAATCTGTGATGCTATGTATATTATCGGAAATTTACTTTTAAACTGAACAAACAGTAACAAACCACTGATAAAGACTGTACCTGTCGAAATGTTAATAAATCTTTTGTTAAATAATGCAATATGAAACGGGAGCTTTGTTAAACAACATGCATTCACTCCAGTAATATATAAATTACACGGCATGAGCATATTACTGATTTCTTAAACTCTATGCAGTGCTCCTGTGGTTATTATTACTGATGCAGCTGAATTTTCAACTTCAGTATTAAATCTTTACAAAGCACTGGTGCATTTTTCCCTTACATCAACAACCCAAAAGATGTAAATTATAAATATATTAATACAATAAATATAAAACATATTATATAACAATAGTAATAATGTAACAGTCCATGAGCTCTAAGTATTATGTGTGAAATGATGTGAAATGAAGACGTGACCTGACCATTTACCCGATTCCGAATGTGGGTTTTTGGTTCTTCTAGTGGTTTCTTTTTATGCGACAAGGCTTATGTAACGAGTCGCGCTCCGTATCGTGATTATTCCGACGTCATGGTTAATCGCTGTAGGGAGGAAACATCTTGATGTGATCTGACAGGCATGTGTGCTGCAGTGTGCGGAACACACTAGCGATGGGAGGTGGGCGAAATACACACTCGCTCAGCGGGAACACGCAGAACACGCAGGACCTGAGAGCGCCGGGTTCCGTATTCCGTCTGATCCCAGCACCGAGAGCAGCGCGGGCGAACAGGTCCAGAGGCATGAAGTTTAGTCCGAGTTACGGTGAGGGCTGGCCGATACATCATTATTACTCATTATCGCGATATAAGTCACCGCTTTTTTTAATCATCTTATGCTATAACCATTCTGGAAAAAGGCGTACATGTGGTCCAGCAAACGTGTATCATTTTGTTCTAATTACACAGGTCAACAAAAAAAAAATTAATCATCAGAAACCACAACACACTTTTCTAAACCAGTTTTTCATGCTGATTTCAGATCTGCTTTCCGTCACATCAACTTTTTGAATTATGAGTAATATTAGATTTGCGATAGACTTGCGTGTGGTTTTTATTAAACCGGCACCAATCAAGTCACTGTTTCAATATTTTCAGTGTGAAGTCAGACAGACTCACACTGAGGCATAGATACACAATTTCTTCAAAAACACTCAGCATATTATTATTATATGATTATTATACCAACTGTCATGTAATATATAACAAGCTTCATCACAAAAACTGTACGTGCAGGAAAAACTAAACACAGATTTGAAATCAGCATGAAAAACATTACAAAACCCACATAAACTTATCTCTGATGATTTTGACCTGTTGACCTGTGTATTCAAGCAAGCTCCTCTACCTGTTCCCTGGTTAGATCCAGTTGAACTGGACGTCTTGATAACAGCTGAATGTCTTGATCAGAGTTCCGTTCAGCCCTGCAAAGAAACAAGAGAAGACTTAGATATTTACATTGCTTTGATGTTCTATTAAAACACAGTAAAAGTTTGAAAACATATTCAGTCCTCCGTCTGCACAGTACTGTAAAAAAAGTCGTATAGATACAACATATATGAAAATAATATTTAAAAACTGTTTAAATGAGCAGAGTGTTTTTACATTAATTAAAACTATAAAGAATGAATGCAGATAGCACCATACAGTAAACCTTCATTATGTTAATGTGTTCCTTGAGGACATCCAGTATACCTTGTAGTTCCCATCAGATACCTGGTTTGACTCAAGCAGTCCTCCATTAAATTAAATCTGAAGATGCTGATATAGTTTCACAAATCAAACCAACGGCTGGAGGAACCAAGGAGGAATCTGGAACCGAACCTGTGCTCTCTTACCAGCTCAACTGGTAACTACTATAAACTACTTTTTTACAAACAAATCTTTTTTTTTTACAAACAAATGCTTTTTTGTTTGTTTGTATTTAATATAACGTTAACTTTGCTAGCAGAAAGACACTTTATCACACAGAGAGAAAAATGGCTTTAAACAATTTTCATATGTGTGTAAAATATTTGCTCAGTACTGTGATGTCACAACCATGAACATGTTTCCATATGATGCCTCATATGATTGGAGAAGAGCCTTTTCTATTCCAGCATGACTGTCCCAGTGCACAAAGCAGCTCCATAAAGACATGGCTGGAGGAGTTCAGTGTGGAAGAACGTGACTGGCTCTCACATAGCCCTGACCTCAGCCCCATCCAACACCTTTGGGATGAACTGGAACGGAGATTGTGTGCCAGGCCTTCTCGTCCAGCATCAGTGCGGGACCTCATAAAATGCTCTAGAGAATGAATGGGCACAAATTTCTACAGAAACTCCAAAATCTTGTGGAAAGGCCTTCAGTAAGAGGGGGGCTACCACCATATTAAACCCTACGTATTTGAATGCAACATCATGAAACTCCCAGTACTCCTGTCCATATAGTGCAACAGAATCAGCCGGTTTAATTGTTTTGGATAAAGAGAGACTGGAAAATAGTAATGTAGGAACAAGTTATTGCTGTGCATAAACTCACACAAATGCTGTGCTATAAGCGGACTTTATGATGGGGAAAAAATAAAACATCTAAAACTAGAATGCTGGCCCTTTAAACTGCCATAGGACTCTATGGGGTTCTAGGCGCTCCTCGAGCGTGTAGTGTACGGAAAAAAAACGTGTATCATGACTCACTGGAATCAGTCGACTCTGTAATGATTTGAACTGCAGCCCAAGAATAACTTCAGAGAGCCTTACAACAACAATAAGCTCCAATTACTCACAGCATGGAAAGTGTACACCATGGCCATAACCAGGACAGGACGCTCCAGCTTTGAAACCCATCTGTGCCATAATTTGTCCTGAGAAAATAATGTGGAGTTTAAAAACCACAGACTTTGATAAATGAGCTGAACCTTCTTCATCCATTTCCCGATTTGTAAAACAGAAGACGAGTTAATGAATCCGTTTCATATTAAATAAATGCAGCTGACATTAATAAAAGGAAGGGATTTAAAGTGCAGGACAGTACAGGAGCAAATGTATTAGGTTTCAAAACATTTTACGGCCTCCTCTCCAGGCTCAACTCACAAGTGTGTTCTTCTGTAGCTTGCGGTGTTGGATACTGCGTATTTAACTTGGCAGGTAAATGTAGAAAGGGGTGTGAATGAAAGATTAAGGGAGAGAGAAGGAGACGGTGGGAGAGAAAGCAAGAGGAAAGGAGACAGTAAAGAACGAGGGAGAGAAGAAACAGTGAGAAAGTGAGGGAGAAAAATGAGTCAATGAAAGATTAAGGGAGAGGAAAGGAGACAGTGGCAAAGTGAGAAGGAGACAGAAAAAAGTGCAGGAGAGGGAGGGAGACAGTAAAAGAGAGAAGGACAGATGAGTGAGGACAAGGGTAAGAGACAGTGGGAGAGTGAGGAAGAGGGAAGGAGATAGCAGGTGAGAGAGAGAGAGAAGGAGACAGGGAAATAGTGTAGGAGAGGGAAGGAAAGCAGAAACAAGAAAGAAAAGGTTAGAGAGTGACAGAGAGTGATGTGATTTTAGTTTTGTCCTTTTTTACTTTTGACTGTTACTTAATTGTTATTATTTTTGTCACAACATTTATTTGTGACTTTTACTTGATTTCTACTTATTCCTTTTATGTGCCCTGTTTTTACACACGTTGTGCTGCATTCTAAATATATAAAAAATGCTACATGAGTTATTCACTATTGTTATTATTATTGTTGTTGTTTCACTGATGATTCCTAATGTTCGGCCCACAGTGTGAGATGATCAGCCTTGACAGATCCTTCTGAATGTTCTGGATACTCACAGCACCAACAAAAGCAGCAGGACGGCTATCTTTAACAGTCTTCCAGTGGGAGTGTGTTACGCACCGATGAGAGACACACTGATAAATTTAGTGCACATCCACCAGGGGCGGTCTGCATGGTCAGAAATCTCCCACCACAACCACAGAAAGCCCCCCGGGACACGGAAACAAACACACAGTGGAGTAGGTGTGAGACTCCTGAGGGAATATTTCTCTTGGGTGAAGTCCAGACCTCTGAAGGTCTATTGTTCTTGGCTCCCAGGCCGGCTGGGACGTCTTCGAGTGCAAAGCGTTTAACAAGCCGAGCGCTTTTATAACAAACACACACACAAGCCAGGCTGAAGCTCAGGCCTGGAGCTTCCAGAATGGCTTCAGATTTGACACGTCTGAGCATGTTTACATCTCCGTCCCTCACTGTTTACTGGACAGTGGCAGAATAAACACACTATTCGAGGAGCAACTGAGCAGCGGTGGAGACTGTTTTCTGTTCTGTATTTTTGGAAGAGCTCAATGCTGTTCTGGGTGTGTAAATATAACCCTGGGCCTTATTAAGGCTCGGTGAGCTCCGACCAACTTAGACCAACCCATGTGATACGATTCTTCCCAACACACAGCCAGACGTTATCTCGTAACAAGAATACACGTAAGGAGGCCACGGCAAGGCTTAAAAAAACAGTTCAGCACAAAATTAGCTGTGCATAGTGTTCCACTGACCCTCGATGTGGTCAATCAGCCAAGACAATTTTGGAGTCCAGACTTTGCTTATTTAGATTAGAACGGGAGCTACGAGGCTAACGTTGCTAACACTTGAAGTCAGCCAAAACTCTTAAACAACTTACAGCTCTTCATTCAGGTGGAGAGGACTTGTGAACGCCGTTTTGAATATAATATAACTTAGTGTGAGCTACAAAAATGAATAAAACTCCTAAAACTCACATGTTTGTGAAAACAACCTTGTTGTGTAAAACAAAGATATTTGCATTAACAAGAAGATTTGAAGTGGTAAGACATTGAGAACGTGTAACATTATTTCAGAAATGATCTCAACCTAACACCTCTCAGTGTCACTGCAGGAGCCTGTTTGCCTGTTAGTTATCTGCTCGTCTTAATGAGCTGCTCAGCTGCGATGTAGTTAAACTAAACTGTTCTAACTCAGGGTGTGTTTAGTTCATTTTATTTCATAAAGACTAAACATGAGTTACACACATTCCTGCTTCTGCCTATCTTTGAAATAATGGATCCAATCATATAGATCAGGTTTCATTAGCTATAAAATAAAACTTTTACATGGATGCTTATGCACAAAGTATCTTGCCACAGTCCAAAAGTGGATATTATTGTAGGAAAGTGGAGAACACCTCAGCATTTCTGTTATTTCTCAATTTTTTAGGGAGGGGGGGTGTTTATATCTGGCCCATAGACAAGCATTCATTTTACAGCATAGAGGGAGCACCGATCTGTTTTCCCAGCAGCTTCTCCTCACTTCGTGTAGTGACCTCATCAGCAGTAATGTGAGGATTTACTGCGACTGAATCACAGCCACGATGTTATTTGAGCTAACACACCCCTCTTATGTTCTGTTCCTTAAGTATTTTGATCATTTCTACTAAATGCTTGCTGTAGGGCTTTTAACACAGACAGTCAGACTTCCAGTGGCTAAGGGATCCACCCTGACCCGCCCTTTATAACCACACACTGTAATGACTCAGAACGTTTATCCAGGTAGATCCAGAGAAACCCTCGGTCAGAACAACTCTGGTACACACAGCACTGCTTCATCTCTAATTATCAACTACAAGGAGTTACTGTGTGATGAAGTCAGCAGGGAAGCAATCCCCCTCATATACACACACAGTTAGGGCCCACTCAACAAAACCACTCTCTGAACACCTTTATCTCTTATGTAATTACAAACCTGCCTCAGGTTAAGCTTTAAATACATACAGAATGGCATTTATGGCGATGTAATTATAATCTGTAAAAGACTCTTATAAAATAGTTCATTAAGAACAGTGATCACTGTTTTGACACTGATGAATGCACTCTAAGCTCTACTCAAACTTTCAAGATTTTGAGATTTCAAGATTCTTTATTTCTCATATACAGGTATGCAAGTACATGTAATGAAATGTTCCCCTGAGTCAACCCATGAGACTTTGCAAAAGAGTTAATTTAAATGAAATGAAACAGAAATTACTAAGGTGAAAAAATCAACTGAAAGAAGAGGTATATTCCAAATAAATAAACATTACATTAAACATTACTACAAAGCACAGTGCGCTCATTTGATGGTATACATTTAAATGACAGATGGCAGGTGAGGTACAGTGAGGTACGGAGGTAGAGAGCCAGCTGAGGTACAGGGAGCCAGATGAGATCCAGTGTGCTAGTGAGGTAGAGAGGCAGGTGAGATACGGCGAGGTAGAGAGTTTAGTTTGTGTTATAACGAACAGTTAAAGTTGTGTGTCATGTCCTGGCCAAGATTCTTATGGTCTGAGGATAGAAGCTCCTTCTGAGTTTCTCTGTTTTGGCTATAAAACTCCTGAAGTGTTTTCCTGACTTCAGCAGGTCAGACAGACAGTTACTGGGTGAGACAAGTCTCTGATGATCCTGGTGTATCTGGTTCTGCATCTCCTGGTATAAAGGTTCTGCACAGATGGTAGAGCTGATCTGGTGCAGCCCTGATCACTCTCTGTAGTCGCTTAGTGTCCTGTACAGAGCTGTTCCTAAATTAGTTTGTGTTCTGAGTCAGGACGCTTTCAACAGCTACAGAGTAAAAAGTCCTTAGGATCTCTGGAGACACTCAAAACTTCCTCAGGTGGCTCAGATAACAGAGACACTGTCTTGCCTGTCCATTGTCAGACCCTCCTTTAACTAGAGGTTCTGCCACAGTACTGTGGCAATATTTGGGCCACAATATGACATTACTATGATTTCTGACAGCTTAAAGTCAGACATCAGAGTTATTCTGATATAAGTGACTGTAAATGAACTCAGAATAAGTGTGTGAAGGATGAAACTCATTTGTGTAGTGTATTCATTGTTTTTTTCATGCGTTTGCTGAAACAGGTTCCATTAAAGGGATGACCACTTGGCCAGAAAAAAATCTAGGGGAAATACTGAGGCGCCAGAATGTTCTGGACCATCAAGTATCTAAACTGTTATTGTACATTTTCAGCAAAAATCCTTTTTTTACCGGGGGAGTCTGTGGTGGGGTAGAGGGGGCTGGGATCACACAGGACAGGACTGGACAGTGCGGGAGGGGTGCTTTTGTTAGTCCTGTATCTTGTTCTTGAGAGCAGGGGGTTAAATAAGTGATGGGCTAGATGCGACTGGACTCTTGGTTATATTAAACTGGCGTAGGTGATCTCAGATGGAACTGAAAATGAGAATAAGAACTGGTAAATAGCTCAGTGCCTCAGACAGTATGGAGGTGTTCAGTCATATCTAATAGACTTGCTAATGTGGTTTCTATTATTATCTATAAACATGGACTAAAATACAGATAAGACACATTTTAGATAACAGTACAGTGATGGAAACCACAGAAAGACAGAGAAAGAGTGAGAGAGGAAGATAGATTGAGAGAGAGAGAGAGAGAGAGAGAGAAGGAGGGAGAGAAGGAGAGAGATTGGGCAGGAGGGAAGAGAGAATGAGAGAGAGGACGAGAGATTGGGTGGGGGAAGAGAGAGAGAGAGAGGAAGAGAGATTGGGAGAGAAAGGAGGGGAGAGAAAGAGAGAGAGGGAGAAAGAGAAATTGAAAGAGAGAGCAAGAGAGAGATTTTGTATCGTAGTGCCTTCTCCTTTCTTTTCTCATTTTGTCCGTCCAGCCGAAAGTGTTTGTATCCATGGAAACTAGTTAAAGGCCTGAAGGAAGCATGTCATTGTATTTTTTTATGCTGCAGACGGACAGGATGAAAAAAACACACCAAAAACACACACTGATCTCATTCAGCCTCGCAGGGCTCGTCTACAGCAGCATCAGTAATTTAAGGAAGCATTTTACATCCAGTCTGTGTGGAGCGGTGACAGTGCTGGACACTGTTCTATAAAGGCAGACACTTTATACTCTAGAAGCACTTATACAGGGATAATTGTGGAGGAATCCACCAACAGGAGAACAGGACTAAAGTTATACCAATAGGAGAACAGCACGCTTGAAAATCCACCAAAAGAAGAATAGTACAGGTACAAAATCACCAACAGCAAAAAAGTAGAGCTAAAATCCACCAACAGGAGAACAGCATGGCTGAAAATCCACCCACAATAGAACAGCAAAGCTTTAAATCCGCCAATAGCCTAAAAGTATAGTTAAAAATCCACCAACAGGAAAACAGCACAACTAAAAACTCTACCAACAGGAGAACAGCATGGATAAAAATTCACCAATAAGAGAACAGTATAGCTAATCATTCATCAATAGAAGAATGTCTTATTTAAAAAGAAAGAGATTTTAAAGGTGACATATTATGCAAAACTCACTTTAGTTATAATAGGTCTGTGAGCTATACAAAACATGTTCAAGCACAAAATCATAAAGAGATATCACTTGCATAATATGTCCCCTTTAAGCCACTAACGCTTGGTGGGAAGGTATCACTGATCTGGTAACAGTAAATGATGCCCATTCAACATGTTTGAACTTTTCCTCTTTTATGGACGAACACTGTGTCCCTTTCTCAGGACACCACCTAACATGGTGGTTTTACTCTACAATTATCAAGATGAGTGTGTGGTGTGTGTGTGTGTGTGTGTGTGTGTGTGTGTGTGTGTGTGTGTGTGTGTTTGTGTGCTTCTTGCTGTCCACAGCCTGTATACATTCTCTTCACACACAAATAAACTTCTGCAAGGGGCGTAATTCAGTAAGCACAAGCATCACTATAACCCAGAAATATCAAGAGTGTAGTCCAAACAGTCTTTGAAAGCAGCCGTGGCTCATCTTTCATAACAAATGAGGGCTAAGTGCAGTAGCTCTTGTCCAAACGTGAAGAAAAAGGGGTAAAGCATTCCTTTACAGTTCTAGCTATTCTAGGGACTGTGTAGATATTTGGGTAAAACTGAGGTACATATAAAGACAATCAAACTCAGTTACACTGAAATGCTTCACAGGTCTGGGTTATTAAATAGATAAAGAATGCAGTAAAATATCTCTTAATTGGATGATTTTGCATCAGAACCAGAATCAGAATTAGTATATTTTATTGATCCTGGAGCAAATTGCTTATGTTGCAAAGACACACAGAGACAAGAACAATATAAAATATAAAGTCTAAATAAATCCAGTAAAAAGATGTAGAAAAAAATACACTATGCCATATACACAAATGCAGGGTACAGGCACTATAGAGGAGTAACTTACACTTAAGTTATTTCGAACAACACAGACAGTAGAAAGATGAAGTGATCAGGAACACACTCACAAAACCTTTTACTGTTAAATCACTTGTTTTAACAGGAAAGTAAATGATAAAGACCCCATAAAATCAGTCCATACACTAGTACACATTCCAGCACCCGTTATATAAAGCCTCTTTCACACAAGGACAGCAACCCTGAACTTATCTAGACATTACCTGGAGGAGCTGTACGTGAGAACACACATGTCTGAATCAGTCGGGTTGGACACTAAACAGACCTTACCGTGTAAGTTCCCTAGTACTAAGTCAGTGTAGTTACTGATTGAGTCCATGTGTGAATGAAGCAGGTCATTTTCCCAAGAGTTCACAGCGAACAAGTGAACTTTATCATGGGACTGGAGCCAATCCAGAAGAAAAGAAACATCCAAGGTTGAAGAAGAAGGTTAATTTACACAAAGACACAAACGAAAATGTTTAACTCCTGTCAATAAGGGCCGAAGACAAAACTGACAAACACAAGAAATGGCAAGAGACCGTATTTTGTGACTAAATTATGAACCGTCTACCTAATCACTTCATGTCTCGCCTCCTGCAAGCTCTACCCAGACGCCACTCCTCGTTTAAAGGACATGGAGGTCTTCCAGTAGGCGTGAACCAGCTCAACACGGACAATCTCAGGCTGTTCTCTACGTGTCGAAAGGGCAACTCCAGACAACGTTCAAACCTAATTCTCTGAACATGGTTCATAAATGAAAAGACTCTTCTACCTGCTACTCCACATAATGCCTTTGTCTGATGTACTTTCCTGCACAACCATGAGACACATGTGCCTTATTCGCTTTATATCATAGAATGTTCAATGCATCTCTGTGTAATTTAGCTGGACAGTCTGGTAACTTACTATCATTTTACCCAAAATGTGACTCCAAACATCACTCAGTACTTTTACCAGCCATTTACCAGCAGCCCTTTATCAGATCTGACCACTGTCCCCCTGCTCTCAGGAGAGGGTCAGTAGGTCAGGATGTTGGTGTCTGGCCTTGGTAAGTGGTCTTCACCTGCCCTCAGAACTGAGAGCTACAGCTAAACCCATGGGTGGGGGCCTTTTCTATTCATTAGACTAACGTATTTAAAGTTTGGTTAGCATGTATGCTAGCTAACTTTACTGACACTACAGCTCAGACTTTGCATTATTTTCTTCATTCTGCCTGCTCAATATTTTCAGCAAAAGTCTTCAAAGGTGTACATTATATTACCATTTTCAAATAATGACGTGATCAAGATATCAGAGACGGATGGACAAGCAGTTGATCTACCTTAAGCCTAGATCTTTTCTTTCAATCATGTGCATGCACTTAATGTACAGGATATGCATGGCCATGTATTGCAGTCTGCAGTTTTGGTTGATGCATGCAGGTTATTGTTGAGGTCCTTGAGGGTAAAAATGATTGTGACACTCAGAAAAGGAAAACACATATTCGTGGACACAAATAAAAGGGCCATTTGAAGGTAAACCACCAAAAATATAATAAAAGGTGAGTTAGGTCTCTATCAGAATCAGTTTAAAGGCTTAACTTTGTGAGCTAAAAGCAGGCTTTTCTTTTCTTGTTCACTTGACACTAACGTTATTTGTACATAACAGCAGGTTCCTTATATGGGTGCAGTATGAATGTAGACATTACATCAAGAATTAAGTCAGCGTTCCTTCTGTCATCTCACTCCTTAATTTAAGCTGCTAGTTTCTCCCCCACCAGATTTAGGTACGAGCAGGGCTCACTCTCGATATTCAGCACTGGTTGTTTAGATCCTTGGAGCAAATATAATTTGTAATATCCTTAAAAAAATACTTTTAAATTTGCCCATCAACCGGCCCATGAGTGACCCATTGGTTAATTTTTTATACTGACACTGGACTTTTGACTGTATGGAGACGATTAGAAGCTGGCTAGTATTTTAATGCTGTATTTATGGAAACACCAGAGCTAGTGTTAATTATTTTTAGTGCTGAATTTACAGAAACAGCAGGGTTAGATAGTGTTATTTTTAGAATTGTATTTATTGATACAGTTAGGAGAGTTAGCATTGGCTATTCTCAGTGCTGTATTTATTAATACTAATAGAAAAGTTAGTGCTGTTTTCAGTGCTGAAATTATGGAGACAGTTTACAGTGATGAATTTAATTGATACAGTTAGCTAGCCCAGGCTATTTTCAGTGCTGTATTTACTGACACAGATAGCAAAAATAGCTGGCATTAGCAATATTTAGTGCTATATTTATGGTGAGGTGTCAGGCTCTAAACTGGGCATTTGAACAAAATTATCAATAAATATCGGTGCAGAAGGATACAGTGATATCGTGGTGTGATATTTTTGGCCATATCGGTCAGCCCTGCTGGGGTCCTCCCCCGCTTTAGAACTGTGTTTACAAACATAATCAGCCCTTGCATGCCCTGTGTTTGCAGAGCGTGATAAGAGCTGGTGTGTGTGTGTGTTTGTCCCCTGGGATCTGCTCCGTACAGAAAAGGGCAGCAGGGCAGAGCTGGGACCAGAATAAGAGAAAACTTTCCCACTGTGATGAGGGGGGTCTTTCATACAACCACATTTTTACATACTCCTGCAATTTATATTCACTGTTTGCAGAGTACACAGAGTGCCACGGCTCCTATATAATGCTGCACTGGAGCTCTGCATTCTACATCCTAGTCCACATATAGTGCAACCCAAAAATACTGTTAGATCACCTTCTCACCTTAATGAGATACTGCTTAACTGTAAAAGACAAGACTAATTTCTAATACACTTCACACTGTAGACAGCCACAAAGGAAGCACGCCATTGTATGCCAACCAAATGTACAATATGTTACATGGCATACATAATACGTTATAATGGCTTATGTAATATATATATATATATAATGGCTTCGGTATAATCTGTCACAAATCGGTACAGTAACATACTGAAAAGCAGAAGTATGCATGACCGCATCAATGGTCTCTGTTGATAGCAACACTGCAGAGTAACAACAGTGTAACATTATGAATTCTGTAAAATTCTGAAAAAAACATGTAGACAGTATTTACGTCTACAGTGTTCTTATGAACAGATACAGTATATTATAGGAGTAAACTTTGTATAAATATATATGTATGTATGTATATCCCAGGACTGCCAGGGGCACCACTGATCAAGGTACCATCCCCACACACAAACTTATTTTTCATGGTTTCCTATTGATTATCTGAGATGTGAAGGTGTAGAGCACCAGCTTGAAATTATGATTTGGTACGTACAGGAAACACAGTGACTGTAGAGAGGGCCGAAAAAAACAAGGAAAGAATCCAGAGAGAGAGAGAGAGAGTGAGAGAGAGAGAGAGAGGGGTCAGGACAGGGCAGCAGTGAGTCAGTGTGGGGAATGGGGTGGGAGAACGGGGTGTGGATTGGGGGTGCCGTTTAAGGTCAGTTTTTGGAAAAGGAGCCCATGTGCTAAAGAGTTTAGTGTCCAGTGCTCATTGTGTTCTGCTTTGAGGCAACGGTAGAAAAGAAAACAAACAAGGAAGCAGGGCGGGGTCAGGTTTCATCAAAGCAGGATTTCTCACTAAAGCTGGATAACTTAAAGGGCCCATATAACAGAGAAACAAAGAAACCTTGGGACATGAAAAGTTTTATATAAGTGAAAGTAATTATTTTTATTCTTCTTATTATTAAAACAGAATGTTTTGCTTTTCTTGATGAGGCATTTGATGCAATGCTAAAACATCATTAAGGTTTCAAATTATACCATGCATTCAGTCCATAAAGGGAAACTAAAAACATGCATTTGAATGCATTTTTGTGACATCACAAAAATATCCATCCTCACAGCAGTGTTTTAGTCCAGACTGTTTACTGAATAAGACATAATACAGGACAGCCAGTCAGAACAGAGTTACAGTTATATATGAGAGTATTAAATGCATAGTCTGTTTAAATTAGGTTAGAAAGGTTAAAAATTGGTCATGAAGAAATTAATTAGAACTGCGATACACTGAAGGGGTGAAGTTTCTTTGCTAAGTAGGCCTAAATTGCTGTAGAGGGAATGGGTGGAGTTTAATTGCTATATAGGTAATGGGTGGGACTAAACTGCTGTAGAATGAATGAGTGGAGCTTTAATGTATAGAATGAATGGGTGGAGCTAAACTGTTTTAGAGTGAATGGGTGGACTCATTGCTGTAGTCTGAATGGGTGGGGCTAAACCTCTGTAAATTGAATGTGTGGAGTTTCATTGCTACAGAGTGAATGGCTGGGGCTAAACTATTCGAAGCTCAAATTGCAAGAAGAAACTGGCTGAATGTGCAGAGCTAATTCTCTGTAGCTTGAAAAGGCATCTTTAATTGTCTATAAATCTATAAATATGTCAGTTTTGTGACATCACAAAAGAAGAATTCAAAACAAGCACCTTCTAAATTATGGGGAGTGAACAGTACAAGCTGGTGTCTAAAAACTAAATCGTACATCAAAAACAAGGAATATTCAGTTTTCCACAACATGGGTCCTTTAATCTGCCTGGTTAAATGAAAAATCTCGTTCTGTAGAAAACTCTGACGGCTGTGCAGACATTCTCGGCTACAATCTGGCAAAGCAATAAACTGTAGAGGCTCCCCAGCAATTAAACTCCAAGAATTTCAGTTTGCTCGGCGGTCGCTCAGTAAGCGGCTGCAGGACGACTTCATTCACTCCTACTGTATATAAAACCCTCAACACGGACTCAAAAATAAATGCACAATAGTTACTTCTCCCATTCACATGGCAACAGGGCCAATAAGGAAGGCGCACTGCTGAAGCCACACAATGCCTTTGTTCTCCTTCTTTATTTCTCTCTATTTTTTTCTCCTCTTCCTCTTTTATTTTTTCCTCTGAAGGACTTGGCACAGGCAGAATGTTTCAGTGTGTGTTTGTGTGTGTGTGTGAGTGTGTGTGTGTGTGTGTGTATGTGAGTGTGTGTGTGAGTGAGGGAAGTGCACAAAGAGAGCCAGTGTCAGAGAAGGAACAAATGGCTTCTCACTGCATTCCACATGCTGGGGGTCAGAGGTCACCGGGCGGCCCCCATAGAGTGGACAGCAGGCTCAGGGTGTGACCCCCAAAAAAGCTTAAATATAAACAAAGTAGAATGAAAGAAAGTAGAAAATGGTCAAGTACATTTTTTTTTAATGTACGGAGCTTGGATTGGATGCTTCCTATGGTTAGGAGGAAGAACAGGACCTGTTACAGCCTGTCCAATTAAGTTAGCATTAACTTTAGGATAAATATTATTATCATGTAGTCTATATTTACTGTTTGCTAACATGTAGTTTACCTGTATGGTTTTGACAAGTCAAGTTAAGTATGTTTTTAATGTCATTTCGACCATATATACACAGTACACACTGAAACTAAACAGCATGCCTCCAGGACCTCCAGGACCAGTGTAATCTATATTGACTGTATAATAACATGTATGTTACATGTATGTAACTAGCACGTACTGTATGCTAACATGTACTCTACATGTATTCTAAACTAAACTAAATGAACATTTATGCTTTGCTTTTGAGGGGCTATTAGACAGAGACATGGTGGCAGGGTAAAAAGACTTTTTAAAATTAAATCAGGTGTTTACGGCATGTGGAGAGGCCTCTTAAAGACGAACCACAATATTTAGACCTCAAAAAAGAACTCCGGAAGAGCCTTACATTAGCATAAACATGTTGATTCAAGGAAGCAGGGTGATGGAGTGGTGGACACACATGGACTAGTGTGGTTCTTCACTGGCATTAAGCCATTGTCACAATACTGTAAGGCCCATTGTTTGCACTGAATGATGAGGAGACAGATTAATATCACACACTAGAGAGGCTAAGACGATGCTTACATCATCCAAAAAAACATCAAAGGGCTTCAAACAAACCCAGCATCCACTGCTGAACATCTGGACCAAGAAACGCTTCAAGGTGGTCGATGTGTTTAGGAAAGCTAACATACTGCCATACAGTGTGTCATACATACAGTGTCAGAAACCACATAAGCAAGTCTATTAAAGTGTAAGTATAAAGTGACCACTTGTTACAACAGCACAAAATTCTTTCTCTGCATTTAGCCCATTCACCAAGTGAAGCAGAACACAGTGCCTGGGGAGCACTGGGGACAGTACCTTAAACAAGTCCTGGGATTCAAACAAATGGATTTCTGGTCGCATGGGCAACTCCCTAACCACTGGGAAAACAGCTGTCCCAGGCTGAGACTGCCCCAAACTGTGATTAGAGATTACTGAACACCTCTACAAGTTTTAAGGCACCAGGCCGAAGCTGGGTTCCTATTAGGCAACCTTGAATTTTCCATTCCAAAACATTTTGGCTACCAATTTCACTGACAGGTCTGCGGCGAGTGTGTGATGATTTGGATATACAGTTAGCAGCATTTTAGTTGGTGGGCTATAAGCATCCATTACTTGATATCTACATTAGCCTCGTAGCTCTGGCACAAAGACTAAAGAAGCAAACATCAGGCACCAGACATGTCCTTACCGGTCAACTACATTTGGGGTATAGAAGGGGTCAAACTATCCCTTTTATGTCACAGACTGGAACGGGCTATGAAGATGCTTACATAATCTGAGAAAACATCAGAAGGCTTCAAACAAACCCATCCATCCACTAAGTTTTCTTTCCAAACACGTAAGATTTAGTTCCTCCTAACAATACAGCCGTCCCTGCTTTGACTCTGTAAACAGGCCTGAGCAGCCGGTGACAGATCTGCAACAGGCAGCGGGGTCTCTCCGGGTCAGCTCGATAGCTCAGTCAACGCAGTTCTGTTGACTTTAACGGGCAGACGTGTGAAAACAGCACTCAAGAATACACACACACACATACACACACACACACACACACACACACACTGCTGTTACTACTATATAAGGGAGTTAAAGTGAGTGCTGGGGGTACTTTGCACTCAGTGTTTTGTTTAACTCAGCTAAAGTTCATTCGTGCATCATAGAGTAAAATAGAATAACTAGAAAAGTGCACTGCTGCAGAAAATGCAGACTGTAAATTTAAGCAATTGCCCAGTTGCTAGGGCATACGCTGGTTGCAATGGCATCCCAGGTGCTTGCTAGAGTGGTCCTAGGCGGTTACTACAATATCCCAGGTAGTAACTTGGGTGTTGCCTACCAATTGCTAGGATGTTAGGATGTAAAAGTAGTTGCAATGGTGAGGAGATGGACAGGGACGGAGGAATATTCGGGGGGTTAAGGGAGTTTGTGAACAGGGGAGGTTTGGAGAGTGTTTGAGATGGGGTGTTTAGGACGCGAAGTGTTTGTGGGGCGGGCGGTGTATGGGAGAGGGAGTGATTGTAGAGCAGAGAGGGGTGTTTAGGAGTAGGAGAGGAGGTGTTTGGGATGGCGGAGGCTGTTGTTTGGTTTTAGCAACTAGCCTATTTTGTGCAATAACAGTAATAAGGCGCTGCATGACTGAGTATATAATCACACTCACACACACTATCATCAACCTCCTGATTCACGAACACCACAGAAAGGTAGAATCACCCTCAGCTGCTGCACACAACACAAACCGGCCTGGTGTTATTTAAAGTGCAGAAAATTCTTCAGAACTGAGCTTCTGTTGGAGCTCTGTATGGACGGCCAGTTACTATGGCGATGGCAGTGTTTTTAGATTCCTTCTTCAGAGTTAGACTCGTCTGACGCGGCTCGGCTCTTTACCCGAGATGCGCTCTAAAAGCCTTTCAGCTCCGCCGTGATGAGAGGCATTCTTTCACAGACACTTCTGATGGAGATGATAAGAGATTTATGAGGGAGCTGCTGAAGGAGAAGGAGGAGTAACCCAACCGCACCGCAGGGAACGGGATGAAAAAAGCAGCCCACGTGCCAAACACACCTGAAATACACAGGTGAACACTTCCCAGAATAAAGAACACCATTAATCAAAACCACAACTAACAGCAACCACTTCGAGTTCCAAGCTGTGGAAATACAGTACTTGCCTTATTTCTTTAAATTTTGCTTTGAATCACTTTGTAGGTGCCAAAGTACTATTTTACACCTGTCCAGCACATATTTGGCATTTTGAGTAAATTAAATGAAGGAAATGGGAAAAAATGTTTTACTGTGACGGGGTGTCTAAAGACAAAATGCCTAGATAAAGGAGTTCCAACCAGCATTCAGCACCACCAGTATCACCGCCTGATCATCTGGAGTCAAATGCACCTGTTTCTTCACTGGTTCAGGTGAAAATTAGATGGCTTTGTTATGTTATCGATTCATATGTAGCTCACAGTGTCTTAACACACAAAACATTCCTCTGAAACTGGTCATGTTCAAGGACTGGACTGAAAATGAGAGTCTTTAAAAGTCCCTCAGGAAGCTTAGAAAACTGCTCCTCAAGGCTAAATTTCAAAATACAAGAAAGTCTGGATATTTGGAAGCAAACTCTGAAGAAATGAGCAGTGGCTGAAGGCTTGCACAGTACTGTACCTGCAAAATGAAACGTTTGCTGTTATAAATTTCACGTATTTGATTAAACAAACAATCAGCAAAATAATCAGCAGATTACTAATATAATCAATAGTGACAACCCAAATAGCAACACAACCTTCACAACCATACACCTCCTTTATACCCATACCCATCAGAACAGTTATTAGCATTTTGCAAGTAAGCAATTACATTACATTGATTGCTGCCTAAATTACACACTAACTTTAGCTTTTAAAGATGATATTAGCTATGCTAACATACTTTGGTCCAGGTTTATAGATAAAAGTGTGTCATACAGTGTCAGTAACCCCATAAGAAAGTCTACTAGAGATCACTGAACACCTTCACATGGTCTGAGGCCCTGAGCAGAAATTAATCTTCCTACACACCAGTTTTCTTTTCTTGTTTTCCATTCCACCTTAAGTGGAGCAGCAGTTATATCCTGGGAACCTTTTTTTGTATTTTCAAATTTTTTAACCCAAAGTGGTACAACTTAAGATATAAAAAATTGAATAAGAAGCTGTACAATAGGCAGCCAATTTCACTAACACGTTCAAGGTGAGTATCTGATGATTTAGGAATGCAGTTAGCATCAGGCTAATTGGTGGGGTATAAGCTTTCATTATCTGTTAGCCTTGTAGCTCCAGTACTAAAAGTAAAAACGTGAGACATCAAACATACTCTGAATGACTGACTGTGTTTAGAGTTAGTAAATCTGATTTGTCACTAAATTATAACTTTAAAGACCAATTTTCCTCAGGCTATGAAGGTCTATAACACGTACAATGCGCATAACCTGGATAATAACACTGTTCACTTTACTCTCTCTGAGTGTCAATGCAGCCGTCACATCTTATTCTGTCTTTCAGATCCATAGAGACTTGTAGTCTTGATACATACACACACACACACACACACACACACACACACACACACACACACAGAGCAAAGCCACTGGGCTCAGACTGCGATGTTTTGTCTGTGTCGTTTACAGAAGGAGCAGAGAGGGGCCTCTTCCTGGCAGAGATTTCTGCATCCAGACTGATTTATATTCACTAAAAGTTTCTTTAGAGCCTCCTCTCGCCAGCGTACCAAGCAAAAACATGTTCACACAAAAGAAACATAGAATATACACTATATATTAATGATTTTAGTTAGTTCTTTTTTTGCTGTTTTCCTGTTGCAGTTTACTTAGAACCAAGTTTGCATGTTATTGTGTTTAATAAAGGTTGTTCAATTCAAACTATGGCCCTTCAGGAAAAAAAAGTCCCTATTTTCAGACAGAATGCATGTATATTGATGCATACTGATATATAGTTTAAAACTGAAAACAATAGATGCAGGTTTATTTAACCCCATTTGGACCATTGTTCATTACTCTTTCTAATTTTTCAATAAAAAAATACCATTAAGGACATGTAGAGCCATAGGTCAGCAAAAAATCAGCTGTCCACAGTCCTCAACTGACTCTGCATGTGTTCCATCAGCCAAAACATATCTGGGGTCCAGATGTGCTTCTTTAGTTCAGAACTGGAGCCAACGCTGCTAGTCACCCCAAAATTTCCTCAACCTACTCAAACTTCTTCCAGCCCTTCATTGAGGTGGAGCAGACTTGTGCTTGTGGTTTACAACACAGTATAACCTTTCACGAACTATAAAAATGAACTAAACTTCAGGGCAGCTACAGGCAGCTGTATCAGACAACACCAGGGTTGGGGTTCATAAAGCTAAACTAAGAAGGATCTCTGATCAGATTTCTTCATATTTATGACACATTTATGACAAATTTATGACATACTTATTACAAAAAAATAAAT
Organism: Brachyalestes nurse; assembly: GCA_037974405.1. Taxonomy (NCBI): domain Eukaryota; kingdom Metazoa; phylum Chordata; class Actinopteri; order Characiformes; family Alestidae; genus Brachyalestes; species Brachyalestes nurse. The sequence goes on along the minus strand of JBBPCY010072147.1, from coordinate 8,602 downwards.
CTAGGTCAGCGCTCCTGGTCCTGAAGAGGTTCGTGAAAACAGACCCTGTTGCAATCTGCAACAACTGGCTACAAGGTGAAGTTAAGCTCATTTTTAAATCACAGTTTTTACCATTTGTTGTAGGTGCGCCAACACTTCACTACAACAATTCACAAGACAGCTCCAACTGCAAATGTGATTGTTTGTGATGTCCTTGTCTGGATACTAAAGGCAAACTACAAAATGACATCACATGTCAACCATTCAATTTATCACAATAACAGTATCTTTAGATCACCCACCTCTAGGGGGAGGTTAGAAAAATAAGATGTAAATGTGATGCACTCATCCTGACTCACACAGGCTGTATCAGAGCTAAAGGCCAAGGGGAAAGAGCTGATTCAGATGCAGAGACGCTCATTAGCCGAACCCAGAACAGCTACAGCTTCTGATGAAAAACATCTCAGAACATCCTCACATCATCATTGCTGCGTCTGGATCTGCTAGGAGCCGAGAAAGCGTTTACAGTCTAAACAACAGTGATAGTCCTGACTCCTTAAATGATGCAACAGTTACATTCTGGTGCCCGTTTTTTACATTTCCCATTACACCTTAAAATAGTGTAGAGGCTACATTCAGAAACCTGAAGTTTAACATTTTTTATTCCACCCTGCAACGTGGCGCACCAGTTAAGGTGGAACGGGAAATTTGAATATGAGGCACTAACATGCTTGAAGTGAGTGTAAACTGATTAGTGGGGATTGGTGAGGCATTTCCAGTGGTAAAACTGAAGAAACTAACTTCAGACACCAAAAATGTATTGGGTGGGTGTGGGGCAACTGAGGGGAATATTTGGGCCAACGATTACTTTAAGCAGCATAGTTCACATGTCCCCAGTGCAATGAAAGTTGAATTTCCTGGCAATGTATTTCTGTATGACTAATGACTAAATGTACACAGCACATCCACGCAGCCAGACTGAAGTTTACTTACTATGAAACTGAAAACTATTTTTTGGGACCAGACTTATCCAAAACATTACATAGTTTTGCAATAATAAAACTGTCTAAAACATACAGATGCTCAAAATGAGTCACAAAGAAGAAGAATAATGATATAAGTTTATTTTTACGCACCTTTTCAGTTACCCAACGTTGCCATACTTGTATTGTATTTCTAGCACACCTGATTCAGGTCATTAACTAATTAACCTGTCCCTGCTACGCTGGTCAGGTCAGTTTAAGGGGTACATCACTGATGTTTCTCCATGATTAAGTGACTAAGATGTAGATGTACACAGAGTCATTCAGAGTGGGTTTGGTGCAAAACCAAGTCAGAATTGTTCTATAGTGGTGGTGAATGGAATGGAGAGTAAATAAAATGTCTATTTTTGTGTTTTAGAACCCCTGGTTCCATTCCCCACCGCTGTGAAGAAATACAAGTCTGTCGACAGTGAGCCATTTCACAACAAACCCATCTTGACCACTTTTGAAAATTTTAGAAAAAATGAATGGAGTTGAACTATAAGGTCTCTACACCATTATTATCCTTATGGGGAAAATATTGTATCATTTAATTTGCCCTTTGCTTAATTTTTTTAACTTTCGTAGGCAACATGAACTCGCTCGACCAATCGCTATTGTGGTTGGCATAGCAACAAACAAGATGACCGATCGGCTGTTCCTCAGCAACTCATACTATTTGAACGGATGTCAAAGGGATTTTGGTTCTGCTCCGTCTGCCTCAGTGGGAGTTACAGACAGCCAAGCCGTTTTACTACCTTTCATTTAAGCAGGAAAATAATCTGACTGATTAGAACTGTTGTCTGCAGGAGAGTTCAGGCAGCACCACATACAGCAACCTGTTCTCAAACTGACCAACAACACATAACATTACAGCCGGAACAAATAGGCGCGATAAAATCATCCCAAACACTGATAGTCTGGCTCAGCTCCACCTTTCGAAGGATTCAGTGATGCGAGCTCCTTAAGTTCAGAAATGCACAAAACCCCTTTTCCATTTCTGGCTCATTCACAAGAGAGAAGACGTTAATCCCTGGCTCATTATCTGAATTGTAGATAAGCAGGTAATAAAATAAAGTGAAGCTTTATAATTTAAAGTGCACTGTTGAATAAGCCTGCATTTAGTGGATGAGGACGGCTGTTTCATAAAGAACACAGTGCAGAGGAATAACTATCATCAGTCTTTATCTGAGAGCGCCAGGATAAACAGTAGGGCTGCACCAAACTGATACCATCCCTCCACAGGCTTCAGATGGTTCAGAGCTCATCTGCTCATCTTTTCACACAACCACATCATACCAGTCAGCTAAATATCTGCTACTTTCTGAGTTAGCCGGCTGCATTTGCTTTCACATACTAGAATTTCATTTACTGGAAATGAAACTTTATTCAGGAAAATATATTTATTTATCTATAGTATTTATATCCACTAGCTAGTGGGTTGGTGGTTATGGATTTGCCCCTGTGATTAGAAGGGTCGTAGGTTCGAATCCCAAGACTGCTAATGGTACCACTGAGGTCACGTCACTTTCCTTTACTTACTGACCACAGCATTATCTGTATATAACATAGTGTATATAGTTCTGGTCAACAAATATGATCCCCCCACAGAGCACCCCCGCCAAACACACACTCACACAGTATTTCACGATAACTGTATTGCTCCACTGAACATCGGTTGCTACGTAATGACTGGTTTTACGCTGCAGTTGACTTTCTACTTTAGCGCCCAGACCAGAAAACAGTTTGTACGCAAACGTATTTAGACCCCATTTCACACTGACACCCGTTTGGTCAGATTCTGAAGAAGACTGGCCAAAAGTAGGCAGTAACGTACAACCTCCAGTATTCTATTCCTTAAGTAACATTTAGCTTTCTGCTGTAAACTCCGCTGTCTCGGTCGGCCCTACAGTCAGGGCTGCAGTGTGGGACCCAGTTGGACAGGGCTATTAAATTTAAGTGCTGTGGTGGCGGTGTGTTTTTACTTCTTTGTGAGGACCAAATGATTGGAATAGTAGAAAATATGTAGAAGTTGGGACATTTTGCTGGTCCTCACGCATGCACCACAAATTCAACTTTCAAATTCAACTAGAAAAACCTAAAAAAGCAGAAAGGTTGACTTTTTCGTTACTGAGGTTCAGGTTAGGGTTAGGTATAGCATTACTGATACACAGTATATTCAACGGAATGTCCTCATAAATATAGTAATACCAACTTGTGTGTCTGTGTGTCTGTATATGTGCATGTGTGTGTGGCCAGAGCTGTCTGGACTGAGGGATTTTGTCCAGGTGTGTGTGTGTGAGTGTGTGTGTGTGGACTCTTTAGCTCCAGCTGTCGCTACTTGTCCTCTGAGCGCTCAAATCTAAACAATAAACTTAGCCTGGATTTAAACTGTGACACTTTTACACAACTTCAGCTCTTTCAGGCTCACATGAGGCTACATTTTAAACAATGTGTTGCATAACATACAGCCTCCTGCAGCTCACTTTACACTCAACTTTGTTAAAAGTCTCAAAACCAATCGAAACCCAAATAACGTCAATGATAACTTCAAATGGCATTGTTTTAACCATCATGAATGGGAAAATAAACCAGTGTCTTGGAATAATGTGGGACATTAAGTACTAACAAGTATATTTTTAAAACTGATAAATATTAATATTTTAATATTCTACAATATTTTAATATTCTAAAATGTGTGTTTTGATTTTTCTCGATGCCCTCATGTATACATGACAGGCCAGAAATTCTCAGGTTAAAAAAAAATAACAAAATGCTGCATTTTTTCAATGTTAATACAAGACAGCATTAGGAAAACAGTTGTGGCTAACTGGTTGTCAACATTTTATATTATTTAGCCACAAAGGCTCAAATTTAGAGGTTTGAAAAGACATATCAGGTCTGTCTTTAATAAACTGACCTTCACTTTGAGATGAATCAGGAAAAAAGAACAGTATCACTCAATTCTTCAACATCACACAGTTCCTACGGCTTTACGTATCACTGGACAAAATTACATTCTTCAACAAAATAATGATCCCAAGCACTCTTCAAAATTGTGCCAAAATAATATCCAGTATAGAGAAAAGCAAAAACTTTGAGAATACTGTCGTAACCTCCCAAGTCTCCAGATCTTTCTCACATTGAGCTGAGAAGAAAGTTTAAAATGAGCATCCAGCAAATGAGACAAAACTGTTTGCTGCTTTAAAAGTACTGGGAGGGTTTGGACACAAGTTGTTTCCAAAGATTGCTGCAAAGGATGTGACAAAGCTGTGCTGCTATGATAAAGGCAAGGGGGGTTATTTGAATGAAACTCGAACAGAAACTTTCACATCCATTAAATTGCACTTACACTGTACACAGTGTTGTCACAGTTCAAAACCAGTCAGTTACATTTGTTTTGAGTTGTTTTATTGTAATAAAATTTTGAAAGAGCAGCATATCATTATTTTTTTTAATATAGACATACGACATGTGGAATAATGGCTTTAATAATAAAGGGAGTAACACATAGCCTGCTTATACAGCTAGACTTATATGTGAGCAGGAGTGTGTGTGTGTGTGTGTGTGTGTGTGTATGCGTATGTGTGTGTGCATGCATGTGTATGTGTGTGCAGGCGTGTGTGTGTGCATGTGTGTGTGAGAGTGAGTGTGGATGAGCGAATGCTTCCGTTACAGATTCCTGACAGGCTTAAGCAGGCCATTTGGAATAGTTTTACAGCGAGAGCACACACTCTTCTCAGGAACTCCTCCTAAACCAAGCTTTCTCAAACAAAGAGAACAGAATCAAGTGATGACGCTGAGAATAGACTGTCCAGAGACAACACACACACACTTCTAAAATTACCAGGTTTACTTTTGCCTAAATAAAACTCTCGACAGGACAGAGCGGGTCGACTGCTGAAGGCCTTTTCTGAAGGCAGTAATAGCATGTCTCCAAATCTGCACTGTGCGTGTTTGTGTGAGTCACTGCTATTACAGGTCAAGACACACTCCTTCAAAAACTAAAAGAACAGAATCAAGGCTCTCTCTATGCAGTATAGTAGTAATCGAGTAATCTAGTGATTATTTGACATATGATTAATAGTAGCAAAGATTTAATTTTATATGACATTTATTCCTATAAATAGAAGAGCATCAGCGAGATCCTGCTGGTGTGGGTTTTCTCCCTTTTAGTGATGAACAGAAAAGTGATATAAGCAGTAACAGCTCCCCCTTTTAGAAAATAAGGTTTTATACTGACCTTAATGGCCTGTTTATCATTCAGACTGCAAATTGTCACTAAGGCCATTCACTAAGAACACATATTTTAATCTTTTTTTTTTATCAATAATCATGACAGCCCTAAACAAATCTCACAACCTGCAGCTCATTTTTGCAACTGAACTCTTAGTCAACCCCGTTCCTCAGTAGACATAAAACAGTAGACATTTTGCAGGAGGTCCCTCGGTCCAGCTTTGAATTTAAGCATTTTGCATAAAAGTTAATTTAAACTGAATTTTAATCACTACTGGAAGAAAACTCAATTTCTGTCCGTTTTTGACAACACCTGCTCCATGAAGTGCGAAAATTTCATGACAAACAGACCACTAGAAATGCGTCGCAATTAAAAACCCAAAAAAACCCATTGCATTTACATTATATAAAACAATACTTAATAAATATTGATACTTGGCACCGCTGTATCAATGGAATATCTTGCCGGAAAATATCACAATACTAATGGATTTTTTCTCCCACCTCTGTTGTATATTCTGTATGGAAGACTGTTCTTGCTCATTTCAATGTCAAAAAATGATAAAAACACAAAAAATGTCGAGGCAGTTTTTCCTCTCTGTACACAAATCCATTAAATTCAGATCGTAAAAGAACATCTCCTCCTCTACTCACACACACTAATGTGGTCTGGAGTGAACATTTTACGCACAGTTTGTCCACACAGCCCAGTCAGAAATCTGCTCCAAACATCTAACATCTTCCAGAATCCAGAGCAGATGTTACAGCAGGCCTCCACACACACTTTAATGAGCTCAGGTCAGTAGGACAGTCCAGCTGACCACTGGCTGACCACCAAGCCTGAGATAACGAACAGGGGCATCTGGAGAACAGTCACAGTAAGGTTTCGCTTTGAAGAGATAAACCCAAGTTTCACATCCTTGTCCCAAAGCTGAGGCAACACTGAGCTTTAGAGCTGGAGCTACGTGGCTAATGTAGCTAATGGGTAATGGATGATTGTGGCGCACTGAAAGGCATGGGACTAACTTCATCACATAGTCGCATCAAACCGTGCATGTGAAGAAAAACAGAAAATTGCATCTCTGTAGTAGTAACTGTAGTAGCCAAGTCAATTTGGTGTTTATTATCATTTCAACCATATACACGTTACACAGTGAAATGAAACAAAGTTCCTCCAGGACCATGGTGAAACACAAAGAACAGAAACAGAAATACCACAAGACTACACAAGTGCAGGCATGACAGGAGTACAAGAGCAAAGGGACAAAAATTTACAGGACAAGACACCTTACAATGCGGCCTAACAATGCAAGCACTAGTGTGAGCATGAGTCAATACAGCATTTCGACAGTATTTTAGCTTCAGAGTCACTACGTGTGCAAAGAAGGCAAGGGAATGCAAAGATCGAGGTAGACAGAAATAAATGTGCAAAAAGTAAATAGTAACAACAGGATTATAAAAAATGTACAGTACATAATAAATATTTACAGGGTATTTACAGGGTATTTATGGAAGAACAGTTTAGTGTGTTTGTAAAAAAAGCAGTTCACTTCAGTGTGTTTGTGTGTGTGATAGTTAGTTATTCAGTTGTAATTTGAGACGCTTACACCAAAAATCAATGAACCATCACTTTAAAATAAAGCCTTTTGGACTCCAATTCACACCAGAATGTAAAAGCTACACCATTTAAGACATTTTAAATAATATGAATAGGAATAACTAGGAGGGAACTATTAGGAAGTTTATACCTCCTCCCCTCTAACCCAATTAGTAAGGTGCAAAAATCACAAAACAATCACATTAAAATAAAGCCTTTTGGACTCACACCAGAATGTAAATGTTACATCATTTAAGAGTGGAAATTTTAAATAACAGGAATAGGAATTACTAGAAAGGAACCGTTATGAAGCTTCTACCACCGCGCTTAGTAAGGTGCAAAAATCCCTGAACTATCACTTTAAAAGAAAACCTAGACTTTTCTCCAGATGCTCCAGATGGTTATGTCAGGCTTGGTGGTCAGCTGTGTGGTGCTGACCTGAGCTCATCAAAGTGGAGGGTTTTTTGGTGCACGCTTGTGGCCTGTCGTAACGTCTGTTCTGGCTTCTGGAGAATGTAAGACGTTGAGAGATGATGATATTTACTCATGTTTTGATTGCAGAAGCAGCGCTGAGCAATAAACCACATTGATAATGTGGGCTGCAAGCCTGCAATTGTGTATTTTCCATCACAATTTACAGTTAAAGATGGTAAACAAGAAGAAAATAAACCTAAAATAGATACTACTGGCTGACATCTAGTGTAGTGGGGTGAAGATATACAAATGTGAGATACACTCACCTCTGAGGGCCCATATCATAAGTTTTATTTAAATATAAGAAGCTAATTATCAAAATTTACCAGTTAGTCACCAGCCCATATGGCAGCCCAATTTGAATTAATCTTTTTTGTGATGTCATTAAAACCAGCTAACTTAAATACATCTACATGTATCTGCCAATTAGGGCTGCAGCCGTTCAGCTTCATCCATTTAGGCCGCAACACTTCAGCCCCAACTTGTTTAGTTTTCAGCAATTTAGCCACGCCCCTTCAGCCTTGATTTGTTTGGCCCCACCCATTAATGCTGAAGTTATAAGGAGTGTTCCAACCCAGACTGCTTTTTGGATGAAGAACGATACAGGGCAGCCCATCAGAACAGAGCACAGCAACATAAAGGCACAGCAACATAAACTGTCTGTTTAATTGTAATGCCTAGAATACAGCAGACCCTCATCCTGCTCTATACAGTTACCTATATTAGATAAAAGCGTGGAGGGGCATACGACTGTTTGCTCCGGAACTCTGATGCTCCAAAAACTGCTCCAAAAAGCTGCTGAAAACAATACGTATTTTATTACAGTATATTGTTATGTATTTATTTATTTATTTATTATTATTATCATTTAAAAGTATCCCTTGTTTGGATGCACACGTGCTGGGGTCCCAAACAAGGAACAGTAAACCAACCAATCCTGACACCACCCCAATACCTACTGCTTTAATCAGGGAGAGGAAATAAAGTCCACCTGAAATCTCTTTTGTTTTGCCTTGTGTGTGTGTGTGTGTGTGTGTGTGTGTGAGTAAGTGATATGTGCTGTGTTTTCTCATCTAAATTTGGCTACGGAAAGCACTTCCTCCAGAAAAAAACAAAACAGTTTATCCATCCATCATCTGAACCCCAGAATCATCATCAGCTCCTGCTGTTCCCCAGATAATTAACTGAACACACCCTGCTGTTCTATTACACCTTAATTGCACAGAGAGAGAGAGAGAGAGAGAGAGAGAATGAAAGAGACAGAGAGAAAGAGGGAATGAAAGAAAGAAAGAAA
>JBBPCY010072146.1:0-11278 GCA_037974405.1 Brachyalestes nurse | reverse complement strand
GTGTGTGTGTGTGTGTGTGTGTGTGTGTGTGTGTGTGTGTGTGTGTGTGTGTGTGTGTGTGTGTGTGTGTGTGGTGACCGTTGTACAGGCTGGAGACCCACATGACTCCAGAGATCTTCAGAACACCTCTGCATGAAGTGGCCCTCAGTATTAAGCTGCTCAGACTGGGGGCTATTGGACAGTTTTTATCCAAAGCGATCGAGCCTCCTCCGCTGGATGCTGTGATTGAAGCTGAACACACACTCCGAGGTACTGCTGTGTCCTGTTCTGTGTTTCAGAATTGCTTATTCAAACATACGTGTTGAAGCCTTTCACAGTTGGAGTACACTTAAGCAGCACAGATTAGTTTTAGCTTATAAAGAGGAATAAATGTTAAAGATCACCCTTTCATTATGAATTTCCTTTCATAGCTGCCATATAGTACAATGGGGAAAGCAGAAAACAATTAATATTAATGTAGATTTGAGTATTTTTACACCTGCTTTAATAGAACATGTTTTCAGACTTGGCTTCAGCATAAAAAAACAGTATAATTGAAAAGAGAGGCATTCTTAAAGTGCAGCTCCCACTCTTTCATTGCTTTCTGTTACTTCCAAGTATTTCAAATACTTGACTCATTTTGATGCACTGCTGTGGGCCTTTTAAATCTGTTATTTATTTATTTATTTGTGTGTGTGTTTGGGGGGGCGCTGATTTTGTCACTGTTGTGTAAACAGACTGGATCAGTGTTGGATTAGTTTTCCACCTGATGGAGTAAATTGTGTTCAAATGACTAGAATATTTTTCAAAAAGACCCGTAACTGAAAACTGTGTCTCAGAGCTGGACGCTTTGGACTGTAACGATGAGCTGACCCCTCTGGGCCGCATCCTGGCCCGGCTACCCATCGAACCGCGTCTGGGAAAGATGATGATCATGGGCTGCATATTTAAGTGAGTTTTAATATTCTTTTGAGTCTGAGTTTAGCCTCCAGACTTCGCTGTTCAGTATGTAATTGGCTGTTTTTGTGGTTTTAGTGTGGGCGATGCTGTGTGTACCATTTCTGCAGCCTCCTGCTTCCCTGAGCCCTTTATCAACGAGGGCAAGCGCCTGGGCTTCGTTCACCGAAACTTTGCAGGCTCACGGTTCTCCGACCACGTGGCCCTGCTTTTTGTCTTTCAGGCCTGGGATGAAGTCCGGTGAGTTTTGTTTGTTTGTTTTTAAAGATTAAAGTGCAGCACCCTGCTTGTACCCTTTTTGCCACAAGACCGTCATGTAGATTTAAAAAATGACAAAGTAAATGGTTTTAAAGTGGTAATGACTGTTCATGTGTTTTTAGGATGGGTGGTGAAGACGCTGAAAACAGATTCTGTGAGCACAAGCGTCTGAACATGTCGACTTTGAGGATGACCTGGGAGGCTAAAGTCCAGCTGAAAGAAATCCTCATTAATGCAGGATTCCCTGAAGGTCAGCCAACATTCCCTCTCATCTTGAGCCCCAGAAAGCTCTTTCAGGATTTACTGGAAACAGGAAAGCTCCTAGACTAGAAAGTAGAAAGTAGCATACATCTGTTATAATCTTTACCAGAGAACCTCGAGGTTTAGAAAAGAAACATTTGAAATAGTTGGACATATAGGTATAAATTGGCTTTAGGTGGCTGAGAAAACCAAACTGGCCCGCTGCAGTCGATCAGGACTTTTTAATTTAATTACTTTTCCCCTTTTGTACAGAGTGTTTGCTGAACCAGATGTTCAACAATGTGGGTCCAGACAATAACCTGGATGTGGTGATCACGCTCTTGGCCTTTGGTTCCTACCCGAATGTCTGTTACCACAAAGAAAAGAGGAAGATCTTGACTACAGAAGGCAGAAATGCACTGATCCACAAGTCTTCTGTGAACTGCCCCTTCAGCAGCCAAGACATGACATACCCATCACCTTTCTTTGTCTTTGGGGAAAAGGTTGGTTTTATGTTTTTACTTGATTTCAAACCAAGAATCACTTTTACCAGCTTGTAGGTACTTAGTCAGCTGCTCCTCATGTTTATTACAGATTCGAACCCGAGCCATCTCAGCTAAAGGAATGACGATGGTCAGCCCTCTCCAGCTGATTTTATTTGCTTCAAAGAAAATCACTTCAAATGGGGAAATTGTTGAGCTTGATGACTGGTAAGTCTTTTTATTCACGGGTCTGTCAGTGTCCGACATGCCTGTGGTGTTAAAAGACTGTTCTGGATCATTAAGACTGTTTGTCCGTCCACAGGATCAAGCTGCGGATCCCGCATGAAGTAGCCGGTGGTTTGGCTGCACTGAAGGCTGCGATCGAGGCCCTCGTGGTGGAGGTGACCAAAGACCCGGAATACATTCGGAACATGGATCCCACCAACGTGCGTCTCCTCAACGTCATACGGCTCCTGTCCAGACCTGCTTCTGCTGGACTCAACCTGATGGCCAACCAGCCACGGTGAGCAGGACGTCCATACAGTCAGTCTGAAGTGGAGCTGTTTAAAGTGAAGGTCTTGCCTTTTTCGATGCTGGAACACCTTCTGGTTGTTTTCAGCATCAGAGGACAAAGACCTTTAGTTGATAATCGTATTCTGTGACTTTGAATTGGAGCTAACTTTAAAAGTAAACTTCGTCAATAAGTCATCTTTCGATTTTATGCTCTTCTACAGCTTTGGAGATGGTCCACGGCCACCGAAGATGTCTCGGATGGATGGAGATGGAGGATTCAGGGGGTCCCGGGGTGGCAGAGGGTTCAGGGGTGGAGATGGAGGATGGAGGGGAGGGAGTGGTGGAGGATACAGAGGAGGTGGTGGATACGGTGGTGGTGGATACCGTGGAGGGTACAGGGGATCAGGAGGGTATGGAGGTGGAGGATATCGAGGATCAGGCAACTACGGAGGTGGAGGTGGATTCAGGGGAGGTCGAGGATTTAATAGAGGAGGATATGGAGGCTTTTAGAGAGACATCAGAGCAGACAACCACAACTAAATGGTTTTAATGGACGTAGATGGTGTACTCTTGCACGACTTTCCTTTTCAAGTTCAGTTATGTTTGCTATACAGTTACATTTTGTTTAAATGTAAACCCATCTGTAAGGTAGATAAGGTTTAAAGACAAAAATCTTAATAAATGTGTAAATTTCAGAAATGATATGCATGTGACGGACCAGCTGTTGGTTCTAGTGCAGGTCAGCCTGTAACTGTTCAGGTCCTTTTATTAGGAAACTTAAAAAGTTGATGACCCACACTCACTGGTTGATTGGATTTTCTGCTGAGTTAGCAGCAACAGTGATGGGAAAGCTTTCAGTGCACGGTCAAATGATTGAAGCACAAGAAGTTAGGATTAGATTTTGATTTCAAAAGGCTGTGGGCTCCCTGGAATAAATGTTTATAAAAAAACCCTGACAAGTGCATGGAAATCTTCTGTAATCTCATGATCGTCTGACTTTTGTTTTAGCGGCGTGAGTTGTTTTTGTTTGCTGACTTGTTGGAAAACATTCCCTGATTTGATGTACATAGTGCTCAAGTCATCTTCATTAAATTGTGTTTATTAAGTTTTGGTCTTTTGTTTAAATCAGGTTTCATTCTGTATTATTTTATTAACACACACTGCAAAGACATCTTAAATTTGGTAAATTATGAAAAGCTATATATAATATCAATGTATTAGCTTATTTAAAACAACTGCTTTCAAAAGGCAATCAATTTGAGTATAATGAACTTCAGACTTTCAGCAACAAATAACTGTTTTTTCACTAACTATTTGATCTCAGACTGTGAAATAGGATTTTGAGTGAAGCTTTATGAGCTGATAGTCTTGCACAGTAGACCCACCTCCCCCAGGCTGTTGTACTCCAGTGTATTGGCACTGATTTCCAGACTGAGTTTCTGAACAGCCCAGGCCAGCTGATTAGTTTTATTTCCGTCACCACTCGCGGTGACCTCCCGGCCTTCATTAGGACTCTCTTGGATTTTGTCGGGCACCAGGATGGTCACTCCATAACCATTATTGTCATGGATGTAGTTACCAGTCATCTTGAGCTGTGGCTCAGGTAGGACCTAGCAAAGAATATTGGAAACATTTATCATTTGCATTCATTTAGTGGTACATGAGAATGAGGGTGAATACAGACCTACAGCTCCTTTGTTGGACAACAAGAATAACATTATCTTGGAACCTAGAGTTCCCCAAATCCTTGTTCAGTTTGGGATGCTTGATTTACATGAATTTTATATGGACCAAAAATGCTACAACTTCTTACATTTAGACTTTGCTTGTTGTAAACAAGCTAATAAGCAACATTTAATAAAAGCAGATGCATTTTAACTTACTCTGAGATTGAGGAAATAATGTTGCCATATTCATGGAGTAATATAAGTAGGTTTTTACATTTTTTACATTTACGTCAACTCTTGGGGTAAATTCCCTGGACTTCACTTTCCCTCAGAATTCTGCGTCGTCTCAGAACGGAACTAATCGTGTATGAAAAACAGTTTAAACCAAACGGGAGCATTAAAATCAATTATAACTGATCTATGCTATCATTTTATATTTGATGTTTTGCTATATAGATCATCCTGTCAGGGTTCGTGTTTTGTTTGTATTTTTTTTAAGTTATACCAAAATATTCAAACTGATCAACTGAGATCAGTTTTAGATTTACTGAAAAAATTGCAAAAGAATTTTAATCAAAAAATGTCCTTCACTAATTTATACTGTCATAATATTGAAATATTATAGTATTCTCCTTGAAATCTCTTCTACCTTCATACTGATGCCACCCAACGACTTCTTGAGGTCTTTACTGGTCTGGCTGCTGCAGTGGTGGATTTCATTCTTGTGAAGTTCAGCCACACTCCCTGGGTGGAGCTCTATTCCAGCACCCTAATGAAGGCAGGGATGTTGTTCCATGTTTGTGTTATGAAACATAAAATGAACTCCCTGTGTTCAGACTGTACCTGAGCTCCAGTGACTTCACAGTTGATCATGATAAGGCATGCACCAGTCAGCACACACACACCAGTGCCTTCACACTTGAGGATACAGTTCTCCAGAGTCATCCGTCCTGATTCCACCACCACAATGCCATCACATGTTCCCCTCTGAACCAGAGTCAGGTTCTGCAGAGTCACCCGAGACCCCTTAGAGGCTACAAAGTTGTCACTGGAGGGAGCAGAGAAGATCACAACCTCCTTCCTCTCGCCAGCTCCTGTTAGGGGTGGTGGTTCAAGGAATAACAGTCAGAACATATTCATTTTTATAAACCCTGAGATGTTTCTTAATCCTGCTCCTGGGCACTCAGGGGTGTAGGTTCATAAATATCAGAGAGTCCTTTTTTAATGTGATTGTCTAACCTTTAATATGGATGTCCTCAGTGATTGAGGCCAGACTGTCTGCTTGGTATTCCCCAGGAAAAACAACCACCATGTCTCCAGAGAAACACGACACTAACGCTCCCTCCAAAGAGTCGTGCTGCTGTATGAGGATGTCTGAGGGGAAGTTCTTTATCTAGAGGACAAGAAATAGAAACGAAATGGTACATTAATGAAAAACATGGAATATTTATCATTCAGATGATTAAAAAACTGACTTCTATTAAACAATATCTGCTCTCATAATGAGACAAACATGTCAGAAAAGTATCTGAATGGTGAGGCACCATATCTGTTGTCATAATTTGTGCAACAATATGGGTCACTTTCTTCCCATCTGTTCTGTGTCCTTTTCTTCGTTTATAGATCCTTGGGAAGAATGGGCCATAACTCCTGTACAACAAACAAGATTGAGAGCTACTGTTTAAAATACTGTTATGCCACAATAAATCTGAATCACAATCAGATAATTTGATTCTGAGGGAATCAATATTGTGTCTGCACACACAGAGACACAGAGACAAGAACAATATAATATATGAAGTCTAAATAAATCCAGTCAAAACTCAGAAATGAAATTATGAAATACACTATACTATAAACACAAATACTGGGTATACATAACTTACAGTTCAGTGAATTACTAGTAACATTAATAGCAGATAGGAGTCTATTACTGCTGTAATAGAGATCAGTAGTAGATCAATAAAATTGATATAAGCACTGATATTTCACATGGTAAGACTACTGCACATCAGATAATAATGCACATAATTCTTTAAAGAAAATAAGATCATGCACATTGATGTAGCATCAGGTTATTACTAGGGGTGTCAAAGCGATTAAAAAATTCTAATTAATTACAAGCTCTCTGATTACGTTTACAGATGCGCTTATCTAGAGCGACGTACGAGTGATTATTTAATCTAAATTAATCGCACACATTTTTTGCCGTAAGAGCGAGACGCCACACTTACAAATCGCTGGGTGGATGAGAGGGAGGATGAAACTAATGGGTTTTTTTAAGTTGCTCTGTAATATAATGCTTCCAGTGCCCATGCATCTAGCCTGGGATCGGGTTGCTCTCACTCCTAAATGCTTTGTGTTGAGGTGATATTTTAGACTTGATCTACTCCTATGATACATAAATTCCTTATTGCATGAGTTGCAGAGTAAACGATCCTCCTATCAGCACTTTCCACTCAAAGAACTGGGCCAGGTTAAAGAGTTACCACGATTTGTTTTTTTAACACATAATTTTTCTGTGATTATCTGATCGAAACTAACGCGTTAAATCGACATCCCTAGTTATAACAGATAATTGTGTGGATGAGTGACTGGAGATCAGTTGTAGAGTCTGACTGCAGTGGAAAGGAAGGATTTTCTGTGGAAAGTTAAGTTCATTCCACTTTCCTGATTACCTGAGTCTCAGATCCTCCCAAAACTTGAGAAGACCACACAGCATTGACATCTCATAATACTTCTTCCAGCATTCCACTGCTTCCCCTGGTGTGGCCTCCCCACGGATGCTGGACTGAAACTGCGTGAGCTCCAGCCGTTTGCTGCGATACTCCTCTAGAGTTCTGTGATATCGCTTGCTCACTGGGCCAGGAATGGTTCCGTCCTGCATATCATAATAACTAGCCACAGATACACAATAAATGAATCCTCTATCTGACACATTTTCAGTACATTTGCTTCATTTTTATCAAACATATTATTTATTTTTTCAATTAGTATTTCAGCTGGCACATAAACTGCACACTGTTTACATTCTTTTGTGAAACAGAGTGACAGGTAATGAGTGACTGGAGATACTTGATACTTATATAACTACACCAGCCGAATCGGGTCACTTGATAGATTTAATAATGGATTAATGGATAGGGGAGGGGGAGGGGGGTGATACACTGTGCAGAAAACAATAATAATCCTAGAAAGTGCACCTGTATGGTAGGTGCTCCAGATGAAATGGTAAATGAGTGCAGGCAGAAGGCAGGTGTCTCTAATACACTGGGAACCAGGATTAAAATATGAAAGTATTTTAAACTGCCAAAACTTACAGCTGTAAGCGTTTCTCAATGAGTCCTGCATATTCTGGACATTCCTCCTCATCATCCCACTCTCTCCACAGGAAATCATAGAAGAACCTGATCCACCAAAGACGAATTAGTGTTCAAGGGTCTGAATATTTGAATGCTGGTCAATTACAAAAAATGGCATGTAGTCATTTGATGTAAAAAAGGAATTCTTGATATTTGAATTATAGCATGGAAGCCAAACACATTCCACAGAATCCAGTTCAGTTTTCTGTAGAACACATTATGGATATACTGGACACAGAGCTGATGATGAATCAGAAAAATAAACATGGTCTTAAATGTGTTACCTCACATGTTCCAGGGCCTCAGCAACGTCGTCCACCTCTAAGCCCAACCCCTGGACAGGATACACATCCAGGATTGGAACACAGTAATCATTTTCCTTCAAGACTTCTTCCACCAGCTCTCTGGGGAGGTTAGTAACATTCGAGGAAAACGGTTCTGCCACAGATACAGTGACATGAAACGGGAGGGCTTTTCCTTCACATGGTGTACAGCTCACCTGAGAATGGGAAACAAATGAAGTTAAAACTGTAGTGAGATTTATATTCACCTCTGAGTCTTTAATGGTCATCTCTTAAACTCTTAAACTAATATATGATGTCTAAGTGTTAAACTGCGGGTCACAGTACCTGGACAAGTACACCAGCGTCCTCTGTGTCACAGTTCAGGACCTCAGGGGTTGTTTTCCACACGGCTGTCCATGAGGGATTTTTGCTGATTTTCTCAATTACATAGACGGCAATCACTTCATCCGCCTCCTCAGCCTTGTAAACATCAACAGAAATGATTAGCCATTTGCTTTCATCTGACTTGGCATGTACATTATGTTAGTTGAGATACTTCATGTGCACCTCAAGAAACACACACATATATTGCATTTTTCCTCTCAGATTCAGTCAAACCCAATTCCACTTACTAGCCAAGACTCCCCAGATCACAGGAAACTACCAGTAATGTGAGTGTAAAGGCTAACAGATCAATGCAATTGTTGGAGAAGCACTAAGTCTGTCAACAGACGCCAGTCCTGTAGAATAGTGTGGGAGAGGGAGGGCCATCCTGCCCAGAGACAGCCAGGCCAGTTCTTTTCTCTTAGACTTGACCGTGGCACCTCCAGGGTTGAAGGCCAACACTCAGACACACTTCAGCTCAGGAATCGGTTGTTAATGAGATTAGGTGAGTTTGTTGTTTCACAGGGAAAACACTAAACTGTGCAGGACTAGGGCTGAGATACTCTGGACTGATGAAAATCTACAGTGGTGCAGCTGGTGGCCTGGTGCTTTGGGAGTTGCCCCTGTGATCAGAAGATGGTGGATTTGAATCCCAGGACTGCTAGTAGTACCACTGAGGTACACTTGAGCATAATACCATCCCCACACACTGCTCTGCCACACACTGCTACCTGGGTGCTGTGTTTCTGTCTACCTGCTGCTTCACTTGGTGAATTGATTAAATGTGTTAAATTGGTTACATGTGTTAAATTGGTTGACTGTGTTAAATTAGTTAAATTGGTTAAATTGGTGTATTGAATGGGTTAAATGCTATGAAAGAATTTCACACTGTTCACTCTGCGTGCCACACGTCACTGTAAGGGGCCACTTTACTTTAAAATGTATTACAGTCACACTTTGTATCTTTGTATGAAAAATAGCCTTTTTTATGTACACATAAAATTACACATTCATTAAGATTCTGCATTTTCTGTTGTCTCATTAAAAATCTAAAGTGACCCAAACAGTAGATTTAAAAAGGTATATTAATGATAAACATTTTTAGACAAACAGTTTGGCTGATTTGGAAAATGTGAAGCCCAGTAACCATATGGAGAAAAGAGAATTAACATTGTTGTCTACATGTGGACATTACTGGGTTAAATAAGTTAAACTCTACACTTCAGTTGTTATAACGTGAACATTAAAGGGTTTCATACGGTACAGTCTAGAGTAGTAAATTTCAGTAGTAAAATGTGAGCATGAATGGGTTAAATAGATATCAGTAGTTAAATAAGAACATTAATGCATTAATGGGTTAATAAGTTAATAAAGTAACGTTAAACAGACCGTGCAGGTTCCGAGTATCTGGTCGCAGTAGAGAGCAGCTCGGTCTCCTGGGGTGAGGGGTTCTGTGGAGGTATGAATCTGAGGTAATTTCTGAGGTTCTCTGGTGGGTTCAGCAGGTGGTTCTGGTTCTCCTTCTGGATTCACAAGTTCCCTCCCAGTACTGCGGTTCTCTTCAGGGGGAACTCTTTCTGTTCTGTGTGAATCTTTCTCCCCAGCCGCAGCGTCCTGCTCGATGGATGTGTTTTTGCACTTTGCTGCCATGTTTTCTTGTTTTATTTGTAAATTTTTATCTCAGAATCCTGTTAAATTTCTCACAGCCGATGCTAAGCTAATTTAAAGTAACGGTTTCCTCGCGCGCCTGGTGACGCGCCTCCCGCGTGCAGAATTAGCTTAGCAACATGTATTAAGTTAAACTGTACTCTCTCTATATATATATCTGTCTATCAATGTGTCTATCTCTCTGTCTGTCTATTAATCTGTCTATCTCTCTATCTGTCTCAGTCTGTCTATCTGTCTGTCTCTTTATCTGTCTATCTCTGTCTGTCTATTTCTCTGTCTGTCTATCTATATCTCTCTGTCTATCAATCTGTCTATCTGTCTGTCTGTCTATCCATCTATCAGCTCTGTCCGTCTACATATCTGTCTCTCTATCTGTCTATATTGTGACACACCTGTTTTTCAGTGCCTGGGACCATTACGTTACTTCCATTGAAGGAGAGTCTTAATGCTCCAGCAGACCGAGGCATTTTGGACAGCGCCATGCTTCCAAATCCCAAGGAAGAACCTTTTCTATTCCAGCAGGACTGTCCCAGAGCACAAAGCAGCTCCATAAAGACGTGGCTGGAGGAGTTCAGTGTGGAAGAACATGACTGGCCGCACAGAGCCCTGAACAGGAACCAGTGACTACAAGGGAAGCTCCACTTCATCTAATATGTCGGAAAATAAATGCTAAAATATATCGTATTTATATTGCTTTTAGATCGAGTTCAACTTCATGACAAGCTCGTTCAAAATCAACTATTTATTGTAGATTGTTTGACGCGATTTTATTGCCATACGTTCCTGTGCAGCGCATTCAGTGCATTAAAACCTTCAGGAAGCGCAGCTTCAGTGGAGACCCGTGGCCCGGCGCTGAATTCACGACCCCGGCACTTTCTTCACTGCAGAGAAGCTGGATAGTGATTGGATAAATGCTGCAAAATTGTCACTTCTTGGTAGGGATGTCCAGATCCGATCATATGATCGGAAATTGGGCCCGATCACGTGGTTTCAGACTCGATCGGAATCGGACGTTCCCTCCCGATCAGGGGCCTGTACTACGAAGCGCATTTAACTGGGTCTGACCCGATGGTTAGGTGTGAACTCGCACTTGACAAATCACGGTTGTCCCAGGTGGCATTAATCGGTACTACGAAGCGCAATAAGACGTAGATTAGTTGAATTAGTGAGAACTTATCACGGCTGTGTGCGCACCTATAAATGTGGTGCGTTCAACAGCGCAGGTCACCGTTTAAAATCACGGCGCGCTCACCGTGTTTCACGGCGGAAGAATGTATGATCATCATGCAGCACTACGAGGAGCCCAAATCAGTACTGCAGTGCAAGTCCAACACCACAACAGCTAACAAAGACACCCAGGACTGACCAAGTAAATGCGTAAGTACATGTGCATTGTCTTATGTTTTCAGTTGAGTATTATTTATTAGACTATTTAAATGTTGTTTGAAAATGAATAAAACACTTATAAATATAGAGGTATATAG
>JBBPCY010072145.1:0-11278 GCA_037974405.1 Brachyalestes nurse | reverse complement strand
TAATCTCTGTTGTTGGCACCAAGATTGTAACCATTCATTAAAAGCAAATAGTCTACTGAACCTCTCGATTCCTCGCCGAAATGTGGGACGTGGTCCAGATACGACGATTCTTGTTGTGGGTGATGTACAGCGGACCTTCTCAACCAGGCTCCTGAAGTCCTCCTTTAGGATCTCCGTCTGCCTCAGCCTGATGTCGTTCATGTCAGCATGAAGGACCACAGTTCCAATGTTCCTCCTCAGAGCCGCAGGCACCTGTGCAGTGACATCCAAGTACACAAGCACCAGGTAAACAGTGAGTGTGCACCTTACCTTTAGCCGTGGTAGCATGGACGTGCCAGACGATGGAGCTTCCGATGATCAGCGTGTCGTGTACGGTCTCACGAAGAAGGGGAGCGAAGCGGTTTCGGGTCGTGATCTCGAAGACGGGTGGTGGTGGAGGGGGAGAGGAAGAGGTCCTCGCCCGAGACCTGGCGCACATCTTCCGCTACTGCTGTATCCAGGGTCTGTGGTATTCCGGCATTGGGGTGATGAAAACCTCCTGGGCGGACCGCGTCCTTGGTGTGTTTGACCTGGGCATAGAAACACGCGGGGTTGAGGTTGTTGGAGAGTTTCTGTCATGCCGAGAAATTACCTGGGACCGGTGGGTGTCGATCTGTGAAGATTCCAGCGTGGCTTTCCGTTGTTGTAGCCGTGCTAGTTTCGCCTGTAGGTCGCGGATCTGCTTCTCCACGGCCCCCAGCTCCAAATTCACCTTTTGCAGTTCAAATGTATCCTCACCTGCACTCAGAGGCAGAGACACAGTCGACATGGGGTTTAAATCGGAGATAATCGTGTAATGTAATAAATGTAATAAAGCGCAGGCAAACTTGTGATAGCTACATGCTAGCAATGCTAAAACAGGCTAGGGATGCTAACGGGGTAGCCGACTAGAAGCAGTGTGCTGGCAAAACAATTAAAACAACAATATAACAGGCGTTTCGAGTAAATAAATATTATAAAATACTTATCTGTTAAATACTTATCTGGTAATGGCCCAAAGTACACAGCCAAGATAACAAAGAAGTGGTTTCTGTGAATGTCCTTGAGTGGCCCAGCCAGAGTCGGGACTTTAATTGATGTTTCAATAGAACATCTCTGGAAAGACCTAAAAATGGCTGTTTACTGCCGCTGACCAACCAACCTGACTGGGCTTGAGAGGATCTGCAGGGAAGAATGGGAGAAAATCCCCACAAAACAGATGCCTCTCTAGTGGCAAACTTGGAGAGGCATACCCAAGAAGACTTGAGGCTGTGATTGCTGCTAAAGGTGCTTCAACAAAATACTAAGCCATTGGTGTGAATACTTACAAAACACTGGTTTAACAAAAAAGTTGCACATCTTTCTAAAAAGTTGTTTTTGCCTTATCAGTATGGGGTACTGTGTGTAGATCTACTCAAAACTATTTTAGAATAACATAACAAAATGTGGAAGAAGAGAAGGGAAGTGAAGCCAAGGAACAGACACTGGTGTTGAGCCGTGAGAGAACGTTGTCGCCCGAGAAGGAGACGATACAGACCATCTCTCCCTTTTATAGTCATGGGGAATATGAGATCTCTCCCCAACAAGATGGACCAGCTAATGCAGGGGTGTCCAAACTTTCTTGATGATGGTGATAAAAGCCTTTATTTGTTACATACACTGTTACATGCAGTGAAACTGGACCCCTCTGACCATACATATACACAAAAATCACATTTTGGGGGATAGACAGGTCAGTCGAGAGGTAGCAGAGGAAAAAAAATAATAAGGAAATATAGAATACATGAGGAGAGAAAAAAGCCCCTCCCAGACTGTCCTTCAAGTAGTGCAGTGTGAGAACAGAAAAACAACCTCAGCAACACATCGCATTAACACACAATCACTAAGACGACTTGCAACAAGGGAGGGGGGAGAGGGGATGTGGAGGTAGTCCAATGTAGGCAACAGCCATCCGGTCCTGCAGCTAAAAAAGCGCTGGTCACAGACCTGCCTACCCACACGGGGGGTATAAAGCACCGAAGGCGTGGGATGGGGAGAAGGTGCAGTGATTGTATATCTGTAGCTATGTACGTATGTATGTGTGTGTGTGTGATGTGATGTGTAAGCCTGTGTAGTCTGGGTTCCAGACAGAGTCACAGTCTCCAGTCCGCAGCAGGTGCGGTCCATAACCACAGTCTGAGGTTTGTATGGCTGGGCCACTTCAAGTCAAGTAGGTTTTATTTGTCATTTCTGTCATATACACAGTACATAGTAAAAATGAAACAACATTCCTCCAGGACCATAGTGCATAGTGTGTGTGTGTGTATTGTGCTTTAGATCCGGTTGAGTAGTCTGATGGCCTGAGGAAAGAAATCATTCCTCATTCTGGTAGTGGAGGCCTGTATACTACGGAACCTCTTTCCAGATGGGAGGAGGAAAAAGAGTGTGTGAGGGGTGAGTGGGGTCGTCCACAATGCCGGTGGCTTTGTGGATGCAATGTGTGGTATAAATGTCTGTGACAGAGGGGAGAGAGACCTCTATGATCTTCTCTGCTGTTTTCACAACCCTCTGTACGGTCTTGCGGTCCGAAACGTTGCAATTCCTATACCAGGCTGTGATGCAGCAACAGAGAATCCACTCTATGGTTCCTCTGTAGAACATGGTGAGGATTGGGGGTGAAAAGTGCGCTCTCCCCAGTCTCCGCAGGAAGTAGAGATGCTGCTAGGCTTTCTTGGTGATGGAGCTGGTGTTGAGGGTCCACGTGAGGTTCTCTGTGATGTGAACACCAAGGAACTTGGTGCTCTGGACGATCTCCACTGAGGAGCTGCATCTCTTCTGTTTTCTTCATGTTCAGTGAAAGATTGTTGTCCATCAGCCAATGCACCTCCTCTCTGTATGCTGCTTCATTGCTTTAATGCTTTCATGCTTTAAGAAAAAAAATCAAACAATGCTTATTAGAAAATCTACTTTATATTGGCTAAATGTATTAAGTAATTTGGCTTATTAAGACATGAATAATGTGTAATATATTTTCATCTCACCTATAATGTGAACAACACTGTTCCCACTGAGTGCATCGATGTTGCGATTTGGACTGAAGGGTGGCTTGCAGGTCAGGAATAAGTTGGGTGGTTGAAATGCGAAGGACATCACAGAGATGGCTGTCAGTCATTTTGGTTTTCAATCTGCTTTTGTTCAGATTTACTGGAGAAAATGTTTGTATATGTATGTTGAGCCAAACAGACTGAACATTATTTTTGCACATCGTCTCGGAGGAAACTTGGCCTTTTCCAAGCTACGGTAGAAGTCGGGTAGGGAGAGAAGCTGATGTTGATTCCTCAGAGTATTATCACACTGTATTTCAATAAGTTCTAACTGCAGACTCTCTTCCACTTCTTCTGCATCTTATTTTATCTTAAATGATTTAAATTAAAAAATATACCCTTAGACTGAAAGACGTTCGAAACATTCCATTACAATTACATTTAATTGTTTATTAAGATCCACTGAATGGTATTTGAATGGTTTGTATTCATGCCAAACCAATTACTATCCATTCTGCATGATCACGTTCAGCCTTTCTATATTTCTTAGAAACATGCTGTTTTTGTTATTTGCCTTTAAGACTGACATATATAAATCACCTTGGCTCTCACTGGATGTTTTGTATTGTGCTTTGTTCCTACAAAGGTATGAAGATGATGGGTGAATATCTGGATATATGTAAATGTATTGGTTTTTTGTGACATTACAAAAACACACAACGTATTCTATTCTACAATTAACTCTGTTCTAAAATGTATAAGTGTAAAGCAATATGACTTAGGCCATTTATTAGAACCAACGTCATTTACAAGACTAACTTCAAAGTACTCAAAGTAAAATTTGCGATACAAATTGTGGGTCAGTGAACTGATGGAAAAAAATGCAGTTCCATGGTAGCTACTGCTATTTATTTAACTTGGTAGCTAAGAAGTTAGATAGGCAATGAATGACAAATGTGTTTGTACATTTGTCACTTTATTATTAATAGGCTGGTTAGAAGAATATTATTAGAATAAGCCAATTTTTTCATAGCCACGCCAGCAATTTCACAGGTTTGATAAATTCTGATAAATCAATTTTGAAAATGTATCATTTAGCTATTGGATGATAACTGAATAATGGGATTCCTCATGGACAGGGGTCAAAATGTTCAAACACTCACACTGTATTACACATGTTTGTATTTCTTCTAATCTATACCCTAAGGATTTTTTGACACTTTGCTTTTGTAGGTCTATATAGAAAAGTCTGCACAAGGGATGCTTGCTGTTTTTCTAACAGTCTTTCTTGTAGTGGACAACTTGCACATTAGCCCCTTTCAACGTTTGTGAACAAAGATGACATCTCACTATACAGCTCTGGAAATTTTTTTTAGTTTTTTAGGTTTTATCTTTTATAAGTATTGAACTGAACAGCTTTGCCTTACTTTTAAGAACTGCTGACAATATTTATCCTAATTTCTAAATAAAAAGGTTTTTTAAAGCATAATTTTAACGTAAATGTCAACACATCAAAATAAGAAAAATGATGGTGTTTAGAGAACTTGAATAATTCAAAGAAGACAAATATCTTGTTCACTCAATCAAAATGGCAATAATTACCTTTGACATACTTCTTGTAGTCTTGTAGTTTTGCCATTCAACTGCTCACATTGCAAGAGTGTTACAGCAGTGTTTTTTTTTAAATACTTTTCCTCATTAAATAAGTTTTGATTCAGATGATCACTTTACCAGTACTTCATAAAGCAGAAGGTTGTGTGCTTGTGTAGGAATTTAACAGACACTGTCATGGAATGGTTGTCAAAATCAGATTATGGGTGTCATCAACTTGTACAGACTTTGAAAAGGATATTTTTTACTTACATGCACACAATATCTTGCCATTCTGGTCTTTATTGATCAAATTAGTAGTTAAAGAAGTGAGCTCATCACTGTGGTTCAATATCACAAATCCGCAGTTCACCTGACAAGAAGCATCCACATCTGATGTGATGTTCCTTCTGAAACCATCTATATAGTTGATGTACAGTAATCCCCCAGTTTTACACTTTTTTTTTTGCATTTTTGTGGCAATAAATATATTTTTTCTGGATGTTTTCATGCAAGGGGAGCCGTTCACCTTTGTCCCACGACCTTCCGAGTTGCATATCTCAGCGGGGAAAGCACTCAGACACTTCAAACTTCACAGTTCAGTAGATCTCCAGGAGACCTTTCCAACGAGCTCTATTCTAGGCTCAGTAGTAATCCGGCATGCAAATGTAACAGATATTTTGTGTGCAGTCTGCTGATGGCTTGTCTTGAACCCAGTTTATACAATTCACACTAATGTTTTTGGTGTAAATTTTTGCTAAGAGTATGTCCTAGATTTTAAAATTAACATGTCAGAGCAATACTCAGACCAGCCATTTTAATAGTCAGGCCCATCATTTAAATATATTTTTTAAAGATGGGCCTCATGTGGTGCTAAATTTTTGCTGACTAACAGACTGTGTCCCACAGTATTTTCTGCAGCAGAACATCTCCACATACTAGCCCGAGTAGATCAGGTTGTATTCTCTGAAAACTGGGTGTCCCAATACTTTTGTCACGCAACCTTCCGAGTTGCATTTCTCGGCAGGGAATTTAAATTAAAAGACGAGTTTACCTTGAAAAGGGGCGAATACGGGTTTACCTTTACATTTTCTTTAAGGGAAATGCTCTAAACTGAGTTTAAAATGAAATTAGTGAGGGGGCAGATTTAGGGTTTACACTAAAAAATATGCTTTTTTTAGTGTAAAAATACGCTTTTTCCACTATATGCGGGTGCTCTTGGAACGTAACCCCCGCGAAAAGCGAGCGATTACTGTATATACCCTTTCTGAACATGTCTATTATTGGCTTTCGCTTCTCCATACACATACTCACTTGTTTCCACTGTTTCTTCCTTATGTTTTCATTATGTTTGAATAGTTTTCTTTAGTCTCAGCCATCACTTTTTGTATGTGATGAGTAGACCATCTTCGTCATTTAATCAGTGTAAGGCCTCGTTCACAAAGGCGTCTGAATCAGGCGTTTTTTCTGGTGTTTGTGGCGCCAGGTGAGCGCGGACTGAGCGCTGACTGTTTTTCTGCTCATTGGAGTAAATCACAGCGTCCACACGGGCGTTCAGCCCCGGCGCTCCGTCAACTGTGCGTTCAGGTGGCGTCAAAAAAACGCTGCATGCAAGTTTTCTTGGTGTCAGTTTCTGCCGAAATCCTGGCAAACGTCAACAAAACGCCGGTACTGCGTTTACATAGTGTTTGGTTGACGAACCGCTACAAATCTAGTTTTGAAGGAAAATGTAAAACTACAAATCCCAACACGTAAACAACCTGGAGATAATAATTACTGCCCCCACAGGTGAATACACGAAACTACACATTTGACTGCAGGCTGGCCTTAAACCGTGTCAGATGAACGCCAGTGTAACGCCAATCAGGTGCAGATACAAAACGCGACAAAAACGCCTATGGCGTTCAGAGCGCGTTCATTTATCCAAGATTCAAACGTCCGCGTGAACGAGGCCTAACTCTAGCGTTACCCTGACTGACACAATCGTGGCCCTTTTTCAAGCCTTTCTTGGGCAATAATGGTGGAGCTTTACTGCCCCTTTTCGCTTGTTAATAAAAATCATTTGGCAACTCTTTCAAGCAAAAAGACCCAAAATATTTCTAAATACCCTGCGTTAGAATTTAACACTCATTGAAATGTGGGATGCATACTTAGGCCAGTAATGCTTCAGTGCATTCTTCTGGAAAGTGTGCGTATAGTGTGGTCTTGCACACAGTGTTTTGCACTTTTGAGAAATGGGGCACACTTGGAGACTTAATGAACTGTTCCTTATCCCTGATTGTACTTAACTGTTTCTCATCCCTGATTGTACTTAACTGTTCCTCATCCCTGATTGTAATTAGCTGTTCGTCATCTCTGATTGTAATTAACTGTTCCTTATCCTTCCTACGTACTGCGCAGACATTATTTCACTTTATATTTATACAGCACCCCGGATAGTTATTTATATTTCTTGTCGACTTGAATTTTACTGTCTCATTGAAACAGTAAAGGCAATTAGAATTACACTTTTATTTTGACACGCAGCTGCGGGGCGATTTTCACGCCGTACTCTTTTCGAACCTCCTGTTTGTCATATGATTCCCACTGAGTGACGTAGCCAATAACGCCATTAGCCTGGGCCGCAGAAATAGAGATCAGACACACAAATCAGAAACACAGATCTATCTTTTGGTGTTTTCCGTTTTGTCTTACATCCATGTAGATATTTGATGTAACCCCGCGGGAGGAGAATCTCTGATTTACATTTTTTCAGAGCTAAAGAACGACGACTTCCTTCCTTCACCATGGCGGCTGGCGTAGCGGCAGGCAATAACAAAACATACTCTTTCAAGGTTGTGTTATTGGGAGAAGGATGCGTCGGGAAGACCTCGCTGGTGCTGCGGTACTGCGAAAATAAATTTAACGACAAACACATCACCACTCTTCAGGTATGGGCTCACTTGGCCTGCTAGGTGGTTTCGCTCGGTCCGCAGAAACTGTCGGACCGGGTGTTTAGAGCTGCAGCGCGGTGGAGACCCTGGACTAACTGTAGTGGTCTTTATTAGATCGGGTCGACTGCGGATGGGTTTGTTAGCTAAGTTGTCATTGCAGCCAAAGTTCAAACCAGTGCATCCTGTTTTTTCACACTCCTGAAGCGGCACCCGGATTAAAACTAGGAAAATATTCCCGATCTAAAACAGACACGTCCGGGTGTCGCTTCCCTTCCCCAGTTTTCCTGGGTGTCTGTGAGACCAGCAGTGCGGAACTGAGACTGGTTTACTGTTCACAGTTAGACCCGCTTTTGTTTTGCACGTTTCGAAAACAGAAATGCTTTCACTATTTGCGAGCGAGGTAATGGTGCTCAGGCCCTTTTCTTGGAATTAACACCTTTATTTAGTCCATCATCCATAATAGCTCTGTCTGATTTAGGAAAAAGACGTATTCAGGACCACTGTGATGAATTTGTTTTATGTAGAATTAATCTAAATATAATGTGGATTTCATGATATTAATATAAACATAAGGAATGTGGCCATTGTATTTGCTGGGTTTTAAAAACAGCGAAAAATGCATACATTTTAGCATAGTATTTTAATGTCATCTAAACGTTCTATGAGTATGTAAAATGTATACTTAAATATTGATTTGTGTGTCAGGTCTAATAATCTGTCTAAAAACAAATACCTGTCTGTGCCTATATGGTTCTGATATCTTCGACTATTAATTTTCTGGAGCAAGACAGACTACATTTGTGGACTAGTCATAAAGATTAATGTGCTAGGTTAGGACTTCAGACTTTCAAGAAACACCTAGTGTAGTCTGCTTACAGCTTTAGAGTCAGCTGGTTGAGCCACCTATTCCAGGCTCAGTAATAATCCGGCACGCAAATGTAACATACAAATAAATTTCTTCTTATGATTACAGAATTGCTATGAAGAACTGTTTTATATGTAGGGGTATAATATGGTTGCTTTTAGTCTTCTTTTGTGTTTATTGATTCCGATTTTTAAGAAAAGCATTCTAATTCTAAGAAGTGTATCTGGTCTTCCCTCAAAAGAGAGAAGTGTCCTTGTGGATTACAGATATTTTGTGTGCAGTGTGCTGATGGCTTGTCTTGAACCCTGTTTACACAATTAACACTAATGTTTTTGGTGTGCATTTTTGCTAAGAGTATGTCCTAGATATTAAAATCAACATGTCAGCTATACTCAGACCAGCCATCTTAATAGTCAGTCCCATCATTTGAATACATTTTTAAAGATAGGCCTCATGTGGTGCTAAATTTTTGCTGACTAACAGACTATGTCCCACAGTATTTTCTGCAGCAGAACATCTCCACACACTAGCAGACTTGAGGAAGTGATTTTATCAGTGGCAAGCAAGGCATGGATTTCTTTAGCTGTTTGTCTGGGTTCGGTAACGTGGCATGGTAACATAGAACATCTTATAAAGCATTCTTGGAAATGATTCAAACCTCCCGCCTCTGAGTACAGCAGTATTTGACCGTCCCAAGACGCGCTTTTTTGTGTTTCTCTTCACAGTACCAAAAAAGTGAGGGTTTTTTTAATATAGAAATTTGGCGGAATTTAATATTTGTTACAAAATTTGCCAATTATATTTTCTTAATAATTTAGCAATGTATGAACATTTATATAATGTCGTGAAAAAATCTGCATTGGACTGAAACTGTGACTGCAGATCTGCTTTAAAGTGGGGGTTTTGTGTATGTATGTATGTATGTATGTCTAAATTACAGTGTAATTAATTTACTCTGTCCGTGGTTAGTGCTGGGAAGTTCCAGCAAATTTTTTTGAGTGTATTTTTATGCTTGTAATTGTGTAGACTCACCTCTCTCTATAACCGCTATTTCACTGCTTTCTGTGCTGAGCTCCTATAAAGGCCACATTAACTAACAGGAAAATGGTGCAAAGGAATCACAGCAGAGGTATGCAAGCAGTGAAATAGCAATTATAGAGATACAGAGAGGTGGGTCTACAAGCATAAAATCAATACATTGATGAAAAAATTTGCTGGACCTTTGCATAGCTGTGCTCTCATTAAAAAAATAATGGAAATATGGTGTTACAAGTCAAAACTTTCATCTTTTTTTATTAGGTGGGGGTGTTTTCATGACATTTGTGCTGTTTTGAAATGAGGCCGATATACTTTTACTTTCATTTTAGGCATCATTCCTCACAAAGAAACTGAACATCACGGGCAAGCGAGTCAATCTGGCTATTTGGGTAAGTTTATTGTATTAGAAGTTTCTTCATTTCATTTACTCCCATGTTCTTCAACATAACAGACACTTTTCTTGGAATACTCACACCTATGACCACAATAATCAAACTCTACATTAATGGGGACAATAAACAGTTGCTTTGTGAGTGGAACAATCAAGTGAACCAATAGATGCAGTAAGAAGCTGGTTTTCTTTAAGCAGAGGGGCGGAGCTATTTTCTTAGGTACAGCTAGGCTGATCAGATAACTAACAGGCTAAAAGATGGCGAAGATGTTAAATGCCTCCTCCATTAATATCATAGACTTGAATTAAAGTATTTACTATTTGATTAATTTTAAGACTACAAATTGGGAAAATAAACAATAGGTCTTACAAGCTTCGAATGTCTGTTCTTTATTTAGATCTGCCTTAAGTAGCAGTATTTCAGGCTGAATCTCAATTAGCTCTTTACTCTCCATGTAGTGTGTCATGGAAGTAATGAACTTCTGTGATGTTATTTTTATGAAATGTGATTGTTACGACAAAGTTAATGAAATGACAATACACACCTGGAAGTGTGATTGTGTGGTTAAGTGGTTGATATGGTAAACTGAAGTTGTTACTAGGTGGTTGCTGTGGTGTTGCTAGGTTGTTACTGTGGCACTGCACTGGTTGCTATGATAACTAGTGGTTGGTATGATGTTCTAAGTGGTTGCTAGGTGGTTACTATGGTTTCACAGGTAAGGGTTGACAAAAGACGGCTAACACATGCGAAGTGTGGAAAATTGTGTGGTTACTATAAATCCGGTGTTTGAAGACACCCAATCATTGGTGTTATTGCCAAAGAAAATGTGTTAATAAAACCCAAAATCTACTTGCACCGTAAACTCAAACTTTTTTTCCGCTGAACCACTGAGGGGTTGTTAACTCGCTGGCTCTTACCAAGCCATTTATTGTTGAGGACGAATACAAACTGAACACGAAGATTAAGAGGAAAAGTTTGTGCTCTGGCAAACTGCTCTGGTCAGTTTGTGTTCTTGTCTTTCCAGTCATGGTTTTGGTCAGTTTAGCTGTGATTTCTGCTGTGCTGCACCTGGGCTCAGCAGAGTAAGATGATGTCAAAATGCCCACTCAAGACACTTTCTCTTGCTCGCTCGCTCTCTCTCTCTCTCTCTCTCTCTCTCTCTCTCTCTCTCTCTCTCTCTCTGTCTGTATGTACTACAAAGGGGACTTGCCCCTGTCCTTTCTCTTCCCATACATTACAGAGATGTCTTGTTTTGCTCCGCATTTGTTTCTCCATATTGTTTTTGTTTTCCAGCCTCCTTAGCCATGATGTCACTGACTGTCTCTCCATATACCAGCGTTTCTCAACGGGGGCATTTGAAAACAGGGGGGCGTTGAGAATGAGACAGCTGAGAGGGGGGTGCTCAGACGCAAATGGGGG
>JBBPCY010072144.1:0-11279 GCA_037974405.1 Brachyalestes nurse | reverse complement strand
TATTGGCCTATTGGAGCAGCAGCATGCTCTGTAAGAGACATATGGGTGAGGTGTAGGCACATGTACACACGTATCTTCACATGTTGTTGTGTTCTATACTGTTGTGCTTGAGAGACACCATCGACCGGAATCAAATTCCTTGTATGTGTCGCTCACTTGGCCAGTAAAAGCGATTCTGATTCTGATTCTGATTCTGCAACTGGTGCTGTACGACGGGCTCCGGGTCCAAAGTCCACTGGACTCTTGCTGTGTCTGCTGGCTGCAGCATGGATGTCTGCCGACGGCTGCAGGACTAAACGCCCGAACAAACTGCAGCAGCGTCGCATCAGGAAGCGTCTTGTGTGAAACTGGGCACACAACCATTACAGGTATAGCCAGTTAGCCGCCATTGTAGTGTTAAGAACCGATTTACAGAACCCGAAATAAAAACAAACCGAGTGGGTACCCCGTACCAGGTATTTTTTGAATCGGTTTTTATTTGGAACTGAATTTCGGTTCCCATCCCTACTTAACAGTTGTCAGATGTTCCACATTATGATATAATTATATTATGCAGCTTTTTATAAGTCAGTAATGCGGAATGAGAAATATTTTATGGCTAATAAAGAAGCTCAGATGGTGAACATACTGTAAGTTTATTTACCAGCTAAGAATATTGAGTATATTTTAGTAAATATTAGTAACATGCAAATGTTGAAATTGTCATTGTGTACAAAACTGGTATTGAATTTTATTCCCTTGTGATACTACTCATAACTACTCATTCCAACTTGTAACTATGCCATACCCACACCTTACAAAGCTGTGGCTACACATTATTTTTATTAAGAAGGGATGACAATATTTGATGACTGATTGAAGGCATCTTGGTTTATTAAAGTCGAATACTGCTCATTTGGGTGCAGTTGGTAACCATCACAAGATAATTACATTCATAGCCAACACTTAATTATTCAACAAGTTCATTATTCAGTGCCTTTGCCTTTTGAAAGATATTATGTACATTATTAATAAGAATGAGAATTACATACGGACTAATAAGAATGATTTACTCTGACAGAGTTATAGCCAGAGTTGTGTTCAGTGCCAATCAGTAACCTTCACACTGAGACATGCAGAAAATGAAGTTATAGCTCATATTCACACAGGCCCACATAGCCTTTAGAGCGAGCTCTTTCACAGTGACGGATTTAATTGTAAAGACAGGTTGGATTTGTATCAAAAGGTTTGATTCTGCACTCCCACCTTCTTTCTGTTTGTTTTGATGTTAGAATTGACAGGTAAAAAGCTTAAAGACTCTTTCTTTTTGCAAAAGAAAACTGCATAATGATTTTTTATTCAGTTAAATTCAGATCACAGTAAAATATCTCCAAACTCAATATACTAACAAACACAATCTTAATGTTCTCTACTTGTTTTAATGAGCAACGAAATGACTAGACAAAACATTATAAGATGTTTTCAAGGTGTTATGAAACTAAGGGTTAAATGAATGTAAAGCACATGGGCAGATATGTATTCAAACAGTGGACAATTGCAAACTATGTATGTTATAAATATAATATGTTTCTGGGTTCTGGTTAAGGAATGGCAATTGGCTGTGAGAAAACACACACACACCCACTCACACACACATGCGCACACACACACACACACACACACAGAGGTGCGGACTGCTGCGCTTTGAGATACAACCCTGCACAATGCTTCAATTTAGCATGGCGGAGTTGTTTTCTCCGAGAGCTCCCTAATGACAATTAACTGATTGGATTGTGCTTCCTCACAATGACGGGCTCTCTGGAGGACCGCCACTGAATAGCACTCACTCGGCCCATCCGGATAATGAGCAGCACTTCACACACAGTGTCAATCACTGCACAGCAGCACACAGGAAAGTCGGAGGAACGAGGGATGAAGAGAGAGAGAGAGACAGAGAGAGTGAGGCAGGGTAGACACAAAGAACCCAGATCTGGTCAAAGACTCTTCATAAAAGTCTTTTTTCAGCACCAACTGCGCAAATCCTCGCTTATCAATTTTTTATTTGCAATGGGTCTAACACCTCGGGAAAGTAAAAGAGAGTCCAATTTATTTTTATACCAGCATTCAAAACACTTTTAAAAAGTCCAAAGTGTTCTAACTGACAAGACTGTAGTTAAGCTTAGCTTGGGGGTGGAGGGGGGCGTTAGGATGTGATAGCACTAAAGACACTTTTTACATTTTAAGTCACGGCAGAGTTTTTCTTTTCATGATTGTTTCAGATGATGAGTTGTGTATGTAAGGCAGCATTTGTACATTCATACCCATTTTACTTGGGTATTTTACAGGAGGTCTTGAAGTTACAACAGTCTCTTTACAATGCTCACTCCCACTTCCACCCGACTTACACTGTTAGCCTTATAATTACAGACTACGCGGGTGAACGTGTGGCGGAAGAATACGCAGTATGCGGTGTATGAGTGAGGGAGTTTTCCTTTTCCTTTTTCTGTGGCTTACTTGTGTTTTTATTATTTTACAGCTGTGTTAGGATCAGTAAGTGATTTAGGCTAGGGTGTGTTTCGACTTACATTAAAATTCGGATGTGTCGTAACTTGAGGACCCCCTGTATATACTTGCATGTACTTATTAGTTATATTATAGTCATAGTGATATAATGTGTTGTGATTTGGCACCATTTTGAAGCAAATCAGAGTAAAAGGTAGGGAAAACAAAGTACAGGGAATGTTGTCCTTGTATTTTTCCCTGTTTCTTGGTTTTTCTATGTTCCTTTTTCCCCTGCTATTGTTTATGTTCTCCATGTGCCTTTGTCCACCTTTTGCATGAGAGTCTACTGTTGTTGAGGTCTTACCGCTGTCATCAATTAAGGATACATACATGAATATTTTTGATAAAACACTTTTTTGATTACTATGGCTTTGATATAATATTGTATGTGAACATGTATTTTAAGCAAAGGCACGCTATGTCTCAGGTAAAGCTTCTTCTGCAGGAGTAAAACATGCATGTTAATCAGCAGAATCATCCCTATAGTGTTCTTACTGGACAAAATAACTTTTCACTTGGTTTAAGTGAAAAAAACTTAATGGGGGATTCTCAATGGGGATCCTCTTTAGAGAGTTTTTTGTCTGAAAGATTAGAATCTGCACTCCCAACAGAAAGTCACAATTTCAGTGATTTACGAGTCATTCATATGTAATGATGCCTTTGTTACGGCTGAGCCTTCTAATAAATAAAACACATAGTTCAGCTCAAGTTAAAGACAACTTAAGGGTGATATTTACAGATGGTGCTCTAGGTCACTGCAATTACAGTACTGTGTAATCTGAAGTGAAGCATCCAATCCATATAAATTGATTTAGAGAAACTCAGTGTGGACTGCCAAGGTCTTTTACGTATTTGATGTAGGATATAACAAAAATCCATCTACCCAAGCATCCATAACACAGAAAGATTTAATCTTATCAATAACCACGCAGTGATAAAAACAAACAGCATCAGTCAGAACAAATGTCCATGTGGAAAGCCCCCTGATAATTTACACACCTAACCATCGATATTCAGGCTGCAGGATGGCATTTAAACAGATTGCTCTGTCCTGAAGGGTCAGAAAAGTCCAGGAAAAGTTACCTTGATTACAGTAAATGAATAGTCCCCCACATGCCAGCTGAAAGTGCCTGACAAACCTGCACTGAGAGAATTAGAAAATTCAGTTAACTATAAAATGACCTTGAATGTGGAACATAAATAATATTCATGAGTGGAAAAGAAAGAGAGCGCAGAGAGAGAACAATGCTTGCAGAGCAGAACTGGGACAATACCCACTAATTACAAAAATGCAAAAAAGAGAAATTAAATTCTGGAAACAGTGACCCTCACTCATTTTACTATAAAGCTCTATAAGACAACAGACTCATCATTCAGATGAGTTCTGAGCTGCAGTTTATCACACTCACTAAAACAGGCTGAAGTCCAGAAAATCACAACATATCCAATTATCCCTCTATCCATTATATGAACCAATAAACTGGTGGGGTGTATGTGGGGTGCCAGAAAGAAACACCCTGGACAGGCCACCAGTCTGTTACTCACAGACAAACACACACACACACACACACACACACATACCTAGGGGACATTGAGCACCTTGAATCTCTAACATGCATGTCTTTGGACTGAGTACATGGATAAAATATGGGGAAAACATGCAAACTCCATGCAGAAAGGATCCTCAGCCACACTGGCCGAGAATTAGAACTTGTTATGACTGAGCAGCTATAGTTACTCACTGTGCCATCTTGCTGCCCCAGTTCTAAGCAGAAATAACCAAATTAGAGCTCAGCTGACAGAAAAATACAACATGTACTTGGCGACTCAAGCATAATCACAAAGTAAAATGCAATGCGCCAAACTGACAGTCCTCTGTAGCCGAATGAGTACAGTGACTGATCTAAAATTGATACCAACCCTGACCATGCATAGACTCAGCACAGTCTGGCTGTAGAGACCTGCAGGCCTGTCTCGGGAGAATGGAATATGCTAGAAGTGCGAACTAAACAAACCAGAAACACAGCTGCACATCCCGACAGGAGGCCCAAAATTCACCAAGATCAGCAAACAACTATATACACAAGTGAGCCACAGATATCCCACATTTAATAACCTCTCTAATACAGAGAGATTAGCACATCTACTAGCGGCAGACGGAGAGTGCCACACACTCACAGCTCAATACACCTTTCTCCTACGAAAGACACCATATCTCTCTCTTAAACAAACACACACACACACACACACAGAGCAAACTCCGTTAGGCTAAAATGAGAATATCGCTATTAAAATGGCTGCCCAGTGACAGGGTCACAGACGTGATGTGACCATCGCCTCTCTTTCACCTTCCTAATGAAAAACATTATTTTCTTCATGAAAGTGATGGGCAACCAGCATTACTTTCACACTCAACACACAGACACACACACACACACACACCTAGCCTGGCCAAAGCATTAGCATCCGTTTCTATTGCTCTCTCTCTCTAAATATATATATTAATGGTCGTGGCCTCCCACAGATTTCAGTCTTGCCTGAGTGTATTCATTCTCCTCCAGTCCCTCAGTTGGACCTGTCTGACATTCAGAAAACCTTCCGCTTTCCCTCTGTCTGACCCAACATTGTGGAACCTTTACACTGTGTTTGACATCACTACATAAAACCTCACCAATAATAGCCAAGCCATTTCACTTCCTATATGTCAAACTCCCCATTGTTTAGGCTACTATTTTAACTCTTCTCAATGCAGGGGGCAACAAGGACCATTCTTTAAAGCAGAGTCTTTTTTTGAACTTCATCCCCACACAATATAGGCTTATTTTGCAGATTTTGAATGATGTCCCTACAAACACCATGCTTTAGATGACAGAAACTTCCTGAGGCTACTTCTGAATGCATAAAAATGTTTTGTATTATGTGTTTTGTATTAATATATATATAGCATGCTCAGGTTTAATATGTATTTGTTTTGTTTCAGTCTGAAAATCCTATTGCATGCAACACAAATGGGACTTTCGATGATTTTGAAACTATGGTTATATCAAATTTGCAAAATGACATTTGAAGATAGACCAAACCTTGTAAGAGGAAGAATAGGAAGCAGGTTGTAGCTTGTTGTAGTGACATTTGTTTAAAATTTGATAAAATTGACCGCTACGAATGAGCCTACAAAAGGCTCTATTTTTTTGGCCATTCACATTTTGTTAAGCAAGTCAAACATAACTATAGGAGATGAGAGCAAATTTAGCCAAACACAAACAAATTGTCAGTTGTACTCCCTATGGATTAAATTTCACAAAATTTGGCATTTGTCCAAAAAATGTGGTAGTGATGCTGAGTGTTCATTTTCATGAAGTTTGAACCTTTATATCACAGAATATTAGCACAGGCATCCCCTGAAATTTTGAAATATGTTGGTCTTATTGAGACAATTTCAGGAGATTTGGTGTGCAAGCAAATGAATGTGGTAGCAATGCAGAGTGCAAAATATTACTAAGTTTGAACAACACAAGGTCTTGACACAGGCGTGTATTGGCTCCTGATTTTTAGCCCTTTGTGACTATGTTTTTATAGTGAGCCAAGTAGAACAGTTGTAGATGTAGGGAAATGTAGCCAGGTGTAAAAAATACTGCATTTAAAAATTTTGCTTAAATGTTTCTTGAGATATTAAAATGTGTCAGTTGCATCGACTCCTATGGATGAAATTTTATGAAATGTAGTAATGCAGAGTGTCATATTTTGTGATGTTTGAATCTTCGCTTTACCTGATATAGATTTTTTTGTACTGACATTATTCACTAAGTGGTGCTACTCCACAATGGCTCATAATGAGCTAGGCTCATGTGTTGGTGAAGTCTAAGTATATTACATCAATAGGTAGGCCTAACGACTAGTGGGCACAATCAGACCCCCTTGGAGGGAATCTCCTGTGTTGTCCTACAGGTAAGGAACTTCATCTACAGGGTTCCTCATCTACAGGTGATATAAAGTTAGCCACAGTAAAATAACAGAGAGAAATTGGATTAAAATTCTGTTTAAACAATAACAACAACCTTAATGATGAACAGAGGGTTTTGTTACTTTCCAAAACAAGAAAATAAATAGTTATGACTTTACCTTGAAGAAAAAAAAGAAAAGGAGAAGTAGGAAACCGCTACTCACCCGCCCTTGATGTAATCTAGGAAGGTGACTTCAATATCCACAAGGAATGACAGAAGTGTTACCTGGAGACGTGAAAAAGAAAAGAAAGATTGCAGCTCAATTCTACAGCAAGCTGCCTGCAATGGGCAAGCACTAGCTACCATCAAATTAATAAAGATCATACTGGATTTTACAGCACATGACATACATTTACTGTAAAATTCAATTAGAGCTTCATTTATTCGAGAGAGACAATTTTAAATGGCCTGGCTGAAATAGAGCCGCAGGCGTGTGTCATTTTCCAGCAGCTAGCCGCAGTATGAAACTAATATGAGCATAATGAAATGCTGAACTTACTGTTCCAGAATTTAGGTATTTTTTCTTCTTTCCTTTCTTCTTCGGATTTATGACCTGTTGAGATAGTTTGTGTGAGTACATTCATTCCTGAGGTTGAAACCCCTTACAAATGTTCTATTTATTTATAAATTGTAGCAACCAGTAATTATTTAGTAGCTAGAGCCCACTCTCAGCAATGTCGACCACCCTGTAGTCATCTGACATTCTGACATGACTAAGAAATTGTGTGTGTGTGTGTGTGTGTGTGTGTGTGTGTGGGTGTTTGTTTATTGCTATATGTGGAGGCATTGGATTTAAAAATACAGCTTTAGGGGAACTTTTTTTGATGATTTGTCATGCAAATGACCCAACTGACACAAGCAGGGAGACAAGCATGAATATTTACTTTTCTACAGTTTTTCTCATGGGGAGAAGCCAAATGACAAAATATTCATGTTTTAATCATCCTGGGGATATTTGGTATAAAGAGGTTAATATAGACACACACACACACACACACACACTCGTACACAATATGTCAAGAGGTGTATATATATATATGCATTCACATTTCGTGTTGGTGGTTCATAACCAGGCTGTAAGTAGAGCTTCAAAATGCAAAAAGAAGGAACAGGAGCAAGGGACAAAAACAAGAGAGTAAGCAATTTATTGAAAACTCAAACAGGCTGTTTATATACACTGATTATATATTCAGGTCATCTTTTTATCTATCTATCCAGATAAAAAACATACGTTTTTCGCCATAATAGGAGGATTTTCACGTCAGTTTCTTTTCTTTAACCAATAGTTTAGGATCTTATGGTTTCAAAGAGCCCTCCCACTAGTTTAAAAACATACAAGCACGGACGGACTCCTTTAATTGCTTAACATGGAAGTTATGACACTGGGTTTAAAAGTGTCTATAAGCTGGTTGGGTTGTGGTGAAACTGCTTTGGAGTTTCTGTGTAATTGTTTTATTGTGTTTTGAGTGAGTTTTGTGGGCTCCGGGCAGCTGGGCTGGGCATCTCAGAACTGTTTCTCTCCCCCTCCAAATGAATCGTGATACGAACCGAATCGTGGGTCAAAAATCGTGATACAAACCGGGGGTTTTGTGTGCCGTTACAGCCCTTATCTATATATATATAGAGAGAGACACTATCTAGTGATAGATAGATAGATAGATAGATAGATAAATAGATAGATAGATAGATAATGTATACAAGGTTCTCTCAAATGTTTAACATGTACAAACAAAACACATACACTATAACACCCTTGTTGCCGGTGCCACACCCACGCCTGTCCAGGTACGCTGCGTATCCAACCCAGATTTTGTCCCGTATTCTTACTTCCCTATTTGGTTTTTCCCAATTTATTTTACCTGCTCTTTGGTTTCCTGTCTTTTTAAGCCTAGTTGGACTCAGAATACTATACCCTTTATGTTTAGTGTACTACTGCATGTCTGTACTATATTCTCCCATTGATTAGCTCTGAGAGTTCTGGATCACTATGCCTGGCTCATTATCCCCCGTCTGAAGGTGCATTCAATCAAGCGGAGCTTTGCTGCTCACTGGACCCCTCCACTAGCTTTATTTCATCTGATTTGAGGAACAGCCTGCATTCCACTCTAGGAACTGCCTAGGCTATCATAAACCCTGAACTGTATCCACTTTTATTCTCAGTCAGAGCTGTGTGTATTTCATCCTCCTTTGTTCTATTTCCAACTATTTTTATTAAAGACTTTAGTACTGACTCCTGCAGGTGCATCTCCCCTGCTTTCCACTGGCACAGGCAACCCAGCTCACTAGGGAAGTGTGGAAGTGTGTGTGTGTGTGTGTGTGTGTGTGTGTGTGTGTGTGTGTGTGGGTGAATGGGGAGCAGGGTTAGTCCCTGGTGAGTAGCATTCCATAAATACTGCAAGTTGAGTGGTCATCACTCCAAATAAACTGTGAGAGACAGAGTCATTTTCTGTGTGTGTGTGCATACGTGTGTGTGTGTGTTTGTGTGTGTGTGGCGTGTGTTGTGTGGAGTGTGGAGAGAGAGATTGTTTAACAACTATGTGGTTAAAAAGACAGAAATGCCAGCACATACACTACATACTGACACCCACACACACTCATGCACACACACACACACACACACACACACTCATACGTATTATCTTTACAGATAATATTAAGCCTCCCTAACACTCAGAAATGTGGGGTCGTAAATCATAGTATCTATGCAATGCCTCCCTCTTAACCTGTTAACTGACTGCTTAAATCAGTAATCCACATCGACACTCATCTGATTTGAATATTGTCTCCTTAATCACTTACACTGTGCTACAGTCAGACAGAGGGAACACCTTTTTGGCAAAATAAGCAATGAATGAACACATCAGGCAGAAGAGTATATAAGGAGAGAGTGTGTTTCTCTTAGCACAATGCAAGTATAGCACAGTAAAAAAAGGGAAAAAAAATCTAATTTATACATAATAACCCAGTAATTGTCATGGCAGATGCCGTGAGAGCAGTTTGCTTAATATGCTAATTTAATGTCAATCCATCAAATATTATAGTATCTGTCATAGTACTAGTGGTAAAGTGACACTGTGATATAAATTAACATAATCTGTCATGACAACTCATGATAGGATATGACATCTGTCATGGCATATTTATGGCATAGTTATGTCAATGTCAAGTTATGTCAGAGTTCAAGTAAAGTGTTACCACATAATGTAAATGATGTCTAGTGCATTCAGATGGTTAAGAAATTCCAAAACAATGATGACATTACATGGCTCACCTCATAGACATTAAACTGGGACTGGCCTCTGGACAACTCCCTGTAGCTCGTGCTAAACTCTCCAATGAAGTCATGGCTGCAAACAAACACAGGATAGAGAAAAAAAGGACAGAGAAAAAGATTATATTAAAAGCTTGTTAATAAGGAGTATCTGCAGCAATCTCTGCTCATCCACTGTCATGATTGTTTAACAAGCTAAAAGCCAGAAGCATGCAGTTATCCTCTCTCCACATCAATGAGCTTTTCAGAGTAAGATATGGGCTTAGCTGAAACCATTCATACAAATAGAACATATCGTCGCTGTCCACAGAAAGCTGCGTATCTCCAAATGTTCCATTTTTATTTTTCTATATCATTTGAGCAAAGCAATTGCCATTGCATTGTGTTAACACAGCAGCTGCCTTTTGCACACCAGTATAAATGCAGCAAATGATTTGTGATTAAATGTTTTTGCATTAACTCACATTAGTAGAAACTAATGTTTCACATTCTGCTATAAAATTACCATTGTGGAGACACTTGGATGTTATGCTAAGCATTCTTTGATTGGTCATTTTTCATGTCCATCAAACAGCTCTGACCTCTCAAAAAATTCATCATGGCCTTCTACAGCAGGCACTGAAAGTGTTTCATACTGAGTATTATTTACACAGTAATATGTACACTGGGTTTAGCGCAGGGATGTCCAACTCCGGTCCAACTCAACTCCCCATCCTTCATGCTTCTCCAGCACAGTTTGATGGTGGTTCTCCTCAAACACATTCACTAAACCTGACAATTAACTGGCAAGGTGAACCAGGTGTTTCTGAGCAGGGAAATCACCAAAACGTGCTGGACCACCCCTGGTTTAGCAGAAAAAAGTGATGTCTGAACTCCTGTCTGTTCACTACTGTTTTTTCTCATTGCTGTAATTCAGGTGTTGTCCTAAACTAGTCGACTGCTACACAAAGCATGGACTAGTGGATTTAACTGACTGACTAGTCTTGTAACATTCCCGGTTAGCCGCCTATAGAGGACGCTATTGTTTCAGTTATATGTGGGACTTTAACTTTGAAACGGGGTGTTTACTGTCGAGATTCACGGGTTCTGTCAGCTG
The DNA here is from genome assembly GCA_037974405.1 of Brachyalestes nurse. Lineage (NCBI taxonomy): Eukaryota > Metazoa > Chordata > Actinopteri > Characiformes > Alestidae > Brachyalestes > Brachyalestes nurse. The sequence goes on along the minus strand of JBBPCY010072144.1, from coordinate 370 downwards.
TCATGTGTTAGTGGAAAGTGATTGTGTTCACTGGTTTGTTTACTTCTAAGTCCTGTGTATATTTAACATGCCTTTGTTCATTCCCTTGTGTCGGTCAACCCTTACCCTACCCATCCTTCATGCTTTTCCGGTTTTGTGTATTCTACCAACAATGCTACACACCCTGAGCCCCACATGTGACAAGTCTATTATTCCATGGAAACATAGGATTTTGTGTGTGTGTGTGTGTGTGAGTGTACTACACTGCAAAAACTCCTGATCTAACCAAGACTTGCAATCTTATTTTTAGCCTAAAAAGTCTTATTTATCTTATTTTGAGAATAATATACTATATAAGAGCAGATTTGTAAGATTATTAAGATTGTTTTAA
>JBBPCY010072143.1:0-11279 GCA_037974405.1 Brachyalestes nurse | reverse complement strand
TATTTAAAATAAACGAAAACAAACCAAGCCTCATTCTTTAGAACTTTTTGTTACTTAACTTCGCTGTATCAGAACCGAACCGAACCGTGATGTCAGAAGTACAGTGTGAACCGAACCGTGACCTTTCTGTACCGTTACACCCCTAATATACTGTTAAAACACTGTATTGTATCCTGTTGACACTGTATTAATTTATTCATTATATCCTGCATTGCCCTCCTCATAAAGTGTCCATTTGTCACACCACAACACACACTGTGAATGACATTCTTCTCTGCATTTAACCCATTTAACCCAGTGAAGCAGCAGCCAGCCAGGAACACAGCACCCAGGGAGCAGTGTGGGGACAGTACTTTACTCAAGGGTACCTCAGTGGAGCCACTAGTAGTCCTGGGATTCGAACCAACAACGTTCTGATCACAGGAGCAACTACTTAACCACTAGGCCACCAGCTGCCCCAAAAACTGTGCCGCTATTATTGGCACAGTTATTACTGCAGTCCACCTCTATATTTGCATTTTTGCACTCGTATCAACTGCTGTTAGAATACAGTATCTGTGATAAGACTGTTCTTACTCAAACTAGTTATGTAGCTACTTTTTTTATGAACTGCACTAAATGTCTTGTCCTGTTTAGTTGCTCTTTTCTTTGCACTCTATTTTCGTCCTGTCTGCACTTACGTAGTCTTGTGATGTTCTGTTTTTGTTCCTGTGCTGCTCCATGGTCCTGGAGGAACGTTGCTTGGGTTCATGGCTAAACTGACACTAAACCTACTTGACTTGACATTGTTAGGTGAAGATAAGGAACACATTTCTCTTCTTGTGACCAAAAGTGGAACTAATGGTGTGCAGGTCAAGTGATGTCCCTGGGTTTGACTTACTTTGTTCACTGCAAGCTTCTTGAAGCTTGCTTGAAGGAGTTTGAAATTGTGGATGTACTCGTGCTCAAGCTTGGCCTGGAATTTGACTTTCTTCAGGGGCAAACAGGACGGGAACAACATATCCATAAACTGGCAGTAGGCGGCACCTGCGAAGACACCGATTAGAAGAAACATCAACACCAGAACCACCTCAAGGGGCGAATGTTGAAAAGCGTAAAAGTCACAGACCTGAACACAGCTGCTCGATCTTGGTGTGGCTCATGTGCAGCGAGTTGTTGATCCAGGTCAGCATATCGTGGCGACTGAGGTTGTCGCTGGTTACAGACGTAGAGTAGACGTTCACAGCCATGACTAGGAAACAGACGATGAAGTGTGATGTTAAATTCAGAACACAGTACAACCACTTCACCTTGTTCCTCAGTTTTCAGCCCAGTCAAGAACTTCCGCACTCTACTCAAACAGAATGGACGCTCGGAGCTGCACAGCTGAGGGAGGCAGTCAGAGTTACTTCCTTTATGTTTAAAGAGGAAGTCGGATGGTTTTGCATAGTGTTCTGGAGTGGAATTGTTCCTCGTGCCCTGTGTGCGACCTGCCCAGGGTGATCCTTCCCTTTTCCCCATGTAAGTGCTGGGATAAACTCCAGCACAGCACCCTCCACCACTCTGGTTAAACTCTAAGATAACAGATGGACGGTTTATATACAAAAACGTACCACTGAATCTGAATTCTATTCCAGATTCTTTGTCACAAACACCGTTATACAAATAAAAATGTAGTGAAATGAGCCCCTGAATCGGCCATGAGACTGTGCTACTGAGTTACCATACATTAAATTACATACATTTGAAAAGACTAAAACTAAGGTAATAAAAATACATAGAATATACTCCAAATAAACATCAGAAATATAAACCAGATGTGAACAGTACGTAAATGTAACAGAATATAATATTTATGTGCTGTGCAGTGAAGTGTGCTGATTTACTGGTTGATGTAGAAAGATTTAAAGGAAAGATGACAGGTGAGGTACAGTGAGGTAGAGAGGCAGGTGAGAGACAGTGAGGAAGAGAGGCAGGTGAGATACAGTGAGGTAGAGAGATATGGAGGCAGATGAGGTATAGTGAGGTAGCAAGGCAGGTGAGGTGCAGTGAGGTATAGAGGCAGGTGAGATACAGTGAGGTAGAGAGACAGGTGAGATACAGTGAGGTAGTGAGATATGGAGGCAGATGAGGTACAGTGAGGTAGCAAGGCAGGTGAGGTACAGTGAGGTAGTGAGATATGGAGGCAGGTGAGGTACAGTGAGGCAGGTGAGATACAGTGAGGCAGAGAGGCAGGTGAGGTACAGTGAGGTAGAGAGGCAGGTGAGGTACAGTGAGGTAGAGAGGCAGGTGAGGTACAGTGAGGTAGAGAGGCGAGTCTCCTGATTACTACACAAATACACAATTTATTTACTACCCCAAGAAGGTAACATTTTTACCCAAAAATGTGTTTCTGTGGTAAACCTGACAATATCTGGGGACTATTTTACCCCACGACGCCCTTCATGTATCCCCCCACCATGAATGGGTTTAGTTTTATGACCAAAATCTCAAAACTCTGGCAGAACAGCGTCTCAGGCAACAGGCGGCGCAACCAGGACCGTTTCATGGATTAACTTTCTATGAGAAGAACGTAAAGGGAGACATCTGGTTCCATACACCTCCACTGTGAACAGTTCAGACTATGAATTTCTCTCCAAACTTGCTCAGAATGACTTTGCTGACACCGTAACCACTTAATTATACATCAATTTATCATAAAAATCAAACAGTAAGGTTATTTTACTGAGTTTAGGCGGGGGGAGCTAGCTTTGAGTGTTACCATGTGTCCCAGAAGAGTTTGTACACTTTGTTTTGTCAGTTAATTTTCGAAAAATGTTATTACACTTTAAGTCGGTTAAAGGTCGACTAAAACGGTTGGACTGGTTTAAAAAAAAGCGAGAAAACAAGATAAATAGGAGAAACTTACCGAAGACTGTCCGGTGCTGCTCGGTCTGAGGAGGTTCTGACTCCGAGCTCGGCTTTATCAGCCTCGACGAATCTCAAACCAAACACTTGGAACAGTTACTCTGACCACCGTGACGAGACACAGCTTTAATAAACTCAGTAACCAGGAACACGGAGGATTCAAACCCGCCGCCTTCACTACTGCAACAGAACTAATGGCTCTTTCAACCGACTCTTTTAAGTGACAGATTGGATTCGGCTCTTTTAGTGAACGATGGGAGTCGACTCTTTTAGTAAACAATTAGAGTCGGCTCTTTTAAGTGAACTATGGGAGTCGGTTCTTTAAGTGAACGACAGAAGTAGGCTCTTTTAGTAAACAGTGAGAGTCAGCTCTGTAAAATGAACGAGGGAGTCGGTTCTTTAAGTAAAGGAGGGGAGTCGGCTCTTTTAAGTTAACTAGGGGAATCGGTTCTTTAAGTGAACGACAGAAGTCGGCTCTTTTAGTAAACAGTGAGTCGGCTCTATAAAATGAACGAGTGGAGTCGGATCTTTTAAGTAAACGAGGGAAGTCTGCTCTTAAGTGAACGAGGGGAGTCTGCTCTTAAGTGAACGAGGGGAGTCTGCTCTTAAGTGAACGAGGGGAGTCTGCTCTTAAGTGAACAATAGGAGTCGGCTCTTTTAAATGAACGAGGGGAGTCGACTCTCACCCGAGAGCCTTTTTTTGACTGAATACAAGGGAGAGTGTTTTTCTAAAAGTTAAAGTTCATCTTATTAATGCTGTAAAAGCCGCTAAAGCAGCGTATGACATTAATAAAAAGATTAATGCATGTATAATAGTGCTTCATGTTTTTACATGTACTATTTTAAATTCAAATTAGAATGTAAAATTATAGTATTATGGAAATTATAATGCTGAGATAATTCATGCGGAACACTAAAGAGAGCCTGAATTCCGATCACTTGGTTTAAAAAAAACGACCACGAGGGCTTAAAAAATATTGAGGATCCAGGCCTAGGAGAGCCTGGCCATCAGGTCAAGAGAAAAAAGATGAATTTCACTGAAAAATGTTTGCTTAATCAAATCAAAGGTAATCAAAGTCATTCAGAGTGATAAAAACAGATGATCTGATTTCGGATGTATATACAGCGGGCCCCAGTTACTGGCACCCCTAATAAAGATGTATGAAACGCCTTAAAATAAAATAATTTTTTGTTGCCCTAGAATAATCTCACTCTGAAAAAAAGGAGAGAAAAAACTAAACTCAAGCACATTATCCTTAAGAATTAATTCATTAAGAATTAATTATTTTTTAACAAAATCACCAGTGCCACAATTTCTGGCACTCCTAACAATTTATCTGAAATAACTGTGACTGAAGAATTTTTGTAATATATTTGTAATTTTTGTATTTATTTTTTCCAGTTAATCAGACAAAACTGTTTGCTGCTTGAAAAGGTGCTGGGAGGGTTTGGGCACAAGTTATTTCCGAAAGTTGCTGAGAGGATGTGGTAAATCTGTGCTGCTGGGATAAAAGTGTTGGGGTATTTTAATGAAACTCGTACAGAAACATTCACATCCACACACACAGACACATAAAGATGAAAAACAAGATGAAACAGGACACTTTGCATTAATCGAATTCATTAAACTAGTTTTTATTCATCACACTTTAACAATGACATGGGTCAATCAAGCTCACACCAAATTCAGCTGTGAAAACAAAACCTGAGCCCAGTTCCTCATCAAAGGATTCCAAATATTAGAGCACAACATTTTAACATAACTCCTGTTCAGTACAAGAAGATAGCACCAAATTAAGTCCCGAAAGACACAATGTAATAAAAAGTACAAAAGATATCAATTTTGTTTGAGTTATCAATAAAACAGGTTCTAACATTATGGTTCCCTGTGACCTGCCAGTGTTTGAAGTTCAGCTTAACTACTTTACACTAAAACAGGCAGGAGGTAAACTGGTGTTTCACACAGTAAACTCATTCGAGCGGTTTTTATTTACTGGCACTTTGGGGGAATTAAAAAAAAACACTTCATGCACTCTACAGGCCTCGGGTCCAACTCCAGAGCTCTACAGACCAAACTACAGTCGCTGTACAGATCATCTGAACACATTAAAGTCAACTAGGACAACACTAGACAAAAAAAAGCTAAAACAACATAAAACTGTAACTGCATTGTGTTTGATTGGATTCATAAAAAAGGTACAGATATGTTAACAGCACACTGAAAACTTACGATTTCGAAAACTGAATAAATACTGGTCATAAAACTACTATATATGAGCACCATGCACGTTACAAACACTGCTACACCCAGCAAACCCTCGCTGAAACCTCGTATCTCCAGCCTACAATGGAAGGTAAGGTAAAAAAGCTTCATTCCAAACAACTGTGGGTCACTTCTTCAATGGTGGCCTTGTGATTATGAAGTTGCTCTTGCAATGAGAAGGTTGTGGGTTCAAATCCCAACTGTACTAGGATGTGAAAGACCAGCTGCCGGTTCAAATGTAAAAAAAAACAAAAAAAAAAGAACAGAAATAAAGAAAAGAAATAAACAATAAAACCTCAACATTAAAAAACCTTAACATGAAGTAAGTTTATAGGAGAGGGTCCTGAGACTGGCTCCCAGTAGGGATGGCCAAGTGTGTATGTTCCCCCAGTGTCTGTGTGGATTTCCACTGGGAGCTCTGGATTCCTCCCACAGTCCAAAGGTGGACCAAAGTGTGTGTGTGTGTATGTTTATCTATCAGTGTTTTTACACTAAAACTGTGCACACAGCTTAAAAAACATGCCAAAAAGACATAAAAGTTGACGATCACTATTTTATAAATTCACGTTTGTCCCCTTTCCTTATCGAAAGTGATTTTTTTTACTCAATTTATGAGGATTAAAAAAAGGTCTACTGTAAAAAAAACAGTATATTACTGTATATGATTAAGTTAACATTGTCTAAAAAGACAAAAAGGTGTTACTGTGTGTGAACCAGAGCAATAAAACACTCTCAAAATGAAAGAAAAAAAAAAAAAACGCTTAAAAATCACAACATGATCCCAACCAACAAAGCCTGTACGGTTTAAAAGGTGCCCTGACCTGTAAGGTCTGTTGAAATAGTGGCACAATCAAAAACATCCAGTTTTTTAGGCAAGAAAACGTTAAGCATAAGCAGATAAGTTGGTGAATGTAAAACATGATTAATGTAAGTTAATGTAAAAAGATTTTTTCTATCGGTCCATTTATCATGATTCCACTGTATAACATACGTCAGCAGACATTTTCAAATCACGTTAAAAACTGAAAAAGCACCAAAACGGAGATACGAGGTTTCAGTTCGGCGCCGCCGTTTTATTCCGACTGTGACTAAATGATCGTTAGCACCTTTACATGAACACCTGGACAACAAACTATTTCACAGCACCTTTATTAGCAGAAAAGGCTCTGATTCATTAAACCTGCTCAGATGAATGTACAGTCTATTCCAGAGTTTTTCCTCTGACACACTCGGGATCGAACTCACACGTCCTCCCGGAGGCACTTCCATCATTTCAGGGAGTCGTTTTCTGTCCCGTAACGTTTCTAGTAAAATTCACAGTGTTTTTATGCTGATACTGTACACTGCTTTGAAAACAGTCAGGAAAAAAACACTAAACGAGGTTTCGAATGAATGTTTGGCTCCTGTCCCAGTCAAAATCGACCGCCTTTTCTGACTTCGCTTATGAGAACTTTTAAAAATGTTTCATATAAAAATGCAGCATATTACATGATTGATTTAAAATTGTCACAAGGTGTTACTGTGTGTGAACTAGAGCGAAAAACACGTTCAAATTCCTGATAATGATTAAAACACGATGCCAAGCAATAATGCACAAGCAAAGATACTCAAAACTTGATCCAAACTAATAAAACATGAACGTTTTAAAAGAGGCTCTGACCTGTAAGGTCTATTGAGATGGCAGCAAAATTAAAAAGTCTAAGTTTTTGGGTAAAATTTGAGTTTATACTAAAAAAAAAAACAATTACGCCAGTCCTCCATGCTGAGGAAGGTTAAACGGAGATAAAAGTAGAAAATGGGATTTCTACAGAACCCGATGGTGCAATAGACCTCACAGGACTAAACTGAGCCTGAGCGAGGAGTAAAATCCTGACCAGAGTGTCTAATCGTATTTCTCCAGACGATGAATCGCTCACAGAGAGTCTCTGAGGTAGTGGGTGGAGGTTCACTTGGCTCTTTCCAGCGTCAAATGTAAAGTAAAATACAGTAAATAAGATGTTCAGATAGAACCAAGAAAAGTGTCTGTGCATTCTGGAGGACCAGATCACTCGTTAAAGTCTGATCAAGTCTCCTTAAAACACTAAAAACTGTAGAAATAAAAACTTCTGTGAGGTCAAAGTCTGCAGAAACACCAAAATAGTTGTCAATTTGATTGGGGGGGGGGGGGGGTGCAGTTGGAACCCTCAACTTCTCCACCGCTGTTCCACCGGTGAATCTCACTTTTGGTGCACGGTAACAGGGCGACTAGGACTCGCATTCGAAGTAGTCCTTGAGTGGGGCGAAGAGGTGCCGGATGACAGGAACGCTCCAGGAGCGCCCCAGGACCTTCTGCCTCTGGCCGCGGCCCATGTTGTTCACATCTGTGTAGTGCTTCGGGAAGCCGAAGACACTGCGGAGGAAAAGATCTCACATCAAAAGAGATTCAGCCTGTTTTTTTCCATCTAATGAGATTGTACGTCTCATTTTATTCTGTTTATTCTAAGAAAAATGTCCTCCATCTGTATCGCTTCGAAATCAGATCTTATTTAAGGTCATTTAAACAAGAAAGATCAGATTAGTGCGATTATTGTATTAATTAAAATAAAATATAACTGTAAACCTGAGACACTCCATGCGGGAAACTGTTCTGATTCTGAATTCTGGACTGCAGATGCCAGAGTTGCGTCAAAGGGCAGCAGCCAATCAGCAGCAAGGAGAAATAAATAGCGCTCTCGGATTGGCTACTTCCAACCTCCTGCCTCTGAGTACTGCGGTATTTCACCATCCCAAGGCGCCTTTCTTCGTGTTTCTCTCCACAGTACCAAATAATATGACCCATACATGCTCCCAGAACACTTTAATTTCAGTTTAAACTCAGTTTAATGCATTACCCTTAAAGAAAATTTAAAGGTAAACCTGTATTCGCCTCTTTTTATTTAAATTCCTTGCTGAGATATGCAACTCGGAAGGTCTCAGGACAAAAGTATTGGGACACGGCGGTGAGGTGAATGGTTTTCAGAGAATAACCCCTGATCTACTCGAGCTAAAAATACAAATCAGGGCTCGTTGGAAAGGTCTCCTGGAGATCTACTGAACTGTGGAGTTTGAAGTGTCTGAGTGCTTGCTCTGTGGAGAAATCACGGTTGGAGCGCGGGGCTCAACCCTGGTGTGGAATCCGAGAAAAGTGCTTCCAGGTCGGCTGCAGCCTGCCCTGAGTCCCCTTGTGTGAAAACAACCAGAAAAATATATTTATTGGCGCAAAAAAGGGGGAGGATATTTGCAGTTTCCGCATTATTGTGGGCATTTCCGCGTAAAACTATGAGTTCGGTTCTCCAAAAAAATCCGTGTGTGACTGAATCAGCGACTCCTGATCCGCGTAAAACTGGGGGATTACTGTAAACCCAGTACAGACCCTCTCAAAATAGGTTCTCACTTCTGCTTTGATCTCCCATCTTATTCTCTGTGTCTGCTTTCATGTCCAGCACTTGGTGCATGTCATTTCTTTACTGTAAAGCAGTTTACGCTCCATTTCTTCATTATTAGTTATTATTATTCCTTATTAGACTTTCTAACTAGACTACAGCAGTATTTATTTCTTTATAGCACTGAAACCCACTTCACATACTGACTACAGCACATTGTTTACAGAGCATATAGTGCATAGAGACTGGAAGTGTCATTTTGACTTTTACCTTTATACTGATAGAACATTTCTGATTCTATTATTATTATTACTGTTGTATTATTATTATTATTATTATTACTTCACATTTTAATACACAGTTACTGTTTACAGTGTACTCCCGCAAGGTCATGGTTCAGAGTTCGTGGCTTCAGTCGTTTGCAGATTTTTTCTGAGAACCAAATGAATAATTTTTTCGCAGAAACCCCCACAAATTCACGGCAAATGCGGATATACAGTAATCCCCCAGTTTTACGTGGATCAGGACTCGTGGATTCAGTCACACACGGATTTTTTCTGAGAACCAAACTCTCCACAATACGCAGAAACTGCAAATACTCTCGCTTTTTTATTGCTTTTTTCGTGGCAATATGTTTTTACGCATTTTAGTTCTAACCATGCTGAATTTAAATCTCTCTCTGTGTCTCTCTCTCTGACTCTTTTATGAATTTATATCTCTCTCTCGAGCCGAGACGGCCATTCTGCCGCGCACTGGATGCCCGTTCCTGGACTTTTCCAGCACAAATAAATTGTCACTATGCCCCTGTATACAAGGGTTATGCATTAAACTGAGTTTAAAATGATATTAAAGTGTTCTGGGAGCATGTTTGGTGGCATATTTAGGGTTTACACTATAAAAATATGCATTTTTAGACATTTTTCTACTAAAACACAACAACGCGTTTTTTCCACTATGCTTTTGGAACGTAACCCCCGCGAAAAGCGAAGGATTACTGCACTCTGCATTTATTTTCTTTTCTTTTTTTACCTCAGTATAGAAAATCAAAAGAAACTCAATCTAGAAAATAAATTCGTTAAATTTGAGCATGTTTGAAAATCAACAGAACAGGTCACGTGACCAGAGGTGTTCAAACTTTTCCATACGACTGAACAGAAACGTACAAAAGAAGTTTACAGGGAAGAACAGGCTACTCACGATCACCCTGCCACCGAAGGCCAGCAGCTTCAGGTCGCTGCTGAGATTCACGTTGGACAGCATCTCGATGACGATCCCGACTCCTCGTCCATCGGTAGCGGCCTGAAAAAACCAACATAAACACTTTCTTTACACACAGAACATCGTCTTCTGTTTCTTCTTTACATTCAGTGTAATGTGATTGCAGGACGGGTGGGAAATACACTATATGGACAAAAGTGCTGGGACACCATGAATGATATTGCATTCAAATCCATAGGTTTTAATCTGGAGTTGGTAGAACAGCTTCCACTCTTCTTGGAAGACTTTCCACAAGATTCTGGAGTTTTTATTCTGTAGCATTTATGAGGTCAGACTCTGATGTTGGACGAAAAGGTCTGGATCCCAAACCTGAATTTTATCGAGGTAGTCTTTCTCTCTGTGGTTGAACGCCACATGTGCTCCATTGCTGAGAACCAGTTTGATGCCCTCAGGGGTGCCAGCTGTGCCCAGGACCCTCAGGCCAAACGCTCGCGCCAGCTGACACGCTGCGATTCCAACCTAGCAACACAAACCACACACACAGCTTTTAAAGGTACTGCAAAAGTGATGCTTCTTCATGTATAAATGATACATCCGGTTCTATTTTTGTCGTACGTGAACACACCACAGCACACAGCGTAAAATTCTTTCTCTGTATTTAACCCATTTAACCCATTCACAGGAACACAGCGCCGGGGATCAGTGTGTGGGGACGGTACCTTACTCAAGGGAACCTCAGTGGTGCCACCAGGAGTCCTGGGATTCGAACACACGACCTTCTGATCGCAAGGACAACTCCCTAACCACCAGGCCACGAGCTGCCGCCAGCTGCTGGACTTTTTTAGGTGTGATTTTAGGGAAGTTGCACCAACTGGCCCAACTGACCATAAGGTTTCAAAAGAGTATGAGGTTCCATGCTGTTTCCATGGCAACGGATAACTTCTGCATCTCTGTTTCCAACATTTATAACTGTCTTCAGTTTTTAGTGTTTCTCCTTCTTTGAAAGAATCTGGGTCATCGAGTCTCAAGACGAACCTAAATCAGACCACTGTTTAAATATTTCCACTGTTTGGAAATCATTCATATCTACAGGTTACTGTGTAACAGGGAGTCTGTGCAGCTTCATGGTCCATCACTTCACTGCCAGAACAAAGAGGACATTCCAGATCGAGGCTTCAGCTGTAACATTTCCCTCCATTTTTTCATTACACCTGATATAATGAAGCTTTAACCCCACAAGCCATTTCAAACATCTGCTATAACAGCATCCATTATTATTTAGCTTACTGTTTTCATATAAGCACACTGTCGTGTCTAGACATCAGTGTATTAGTATTTTATACACACACAAACATTTTTACACACCACACGTTTTCATAAACTGCAGATTTTTATTCTTGTTAATGGAAAGTTGTTGACTGAACAACTACAAAAGAAAATAAAGCCAGTTTCCTTTCTAAGATGAGAGAATCTGTAACAGTGCAGGTCTGACTCCTATTAACTGGTTGTTG
>JBBPCY010072142.1:0-32179 GCA_037974405.1 Brachyalestes nurse | reverse complement strand
ATTTACGTAACACAGGATTTTTCTCCCTGTACAGATAGTAATATAAGTGTGTGTGTGTGTGTGTGTGCGTGTGCGTGTGTTTGTGTGTTATTTTGCTCATCCATGTTTACATCTACATATTTGTGTGTGAGAGAGTTCAAGAGAATGCAAACAACAATGGGAGGAAATCCATAATACGTACTATTCCTCAGTGCTGAGTTTCTGGGGTGTAAATACTGTATTTCACACAATACAACAAAAGCACTGCTTGCATTTATCCAAATCCATACGTCGTTTTTTCAGGGAGAAGCTGAGTAAAAGTGGATGCTCTGAGAAAAAAGAATACTGCCGGAAAAAAAAGATTAGGAGGGTGTAAATCAACTTATGCTTTTTAACAGATGAATCCGCTGAATTTGAATAGCTCCTGCTCGAATGGCTTTGAAGCCCATTGTTACCGTGAGCACTGAATCTTTACTGTGAGCAGATTGCTCGTGGTTCATGGTGCTGGTCCAGGCCTTTTTGATCCAACGGGAAATTATTAAAAGTAGAAGGGATGACTGATAGTACACCAGCATGAAGCTGGAACTGAGAGAGTTTCAGACAAGCAAAGACACGGAGAATTCATTTAAATTGGTGTTTTTAACTCCAAGCACCTAAGACACCAAAACCCACAAGGGTCAGTTTTTGATAAAGAAAGAATCTAAAGCTGAGCAGTTGTGTTGGATAACTGTGGGGGAGATTTCTGTGATGGGAACACAGTTCAGGTTTTAAGGCAGATATTGGTTTATATTGCAGTGTTGTTTCATGTACACTGCCCTCCATAATTATTGGCACCCCTGGTTAAGATGTGTTTCTTAGCTTCTAATAAATTCAGTTTTGTTCTAGATAATATAGGACCACAATGAAAAAAGAAGAAAATCCAATTTTTAATTCAAGTGCATTTGTTCAGTGAGAAAAAAATCCCACATTGAGAAATTCTTTCACATCAAATCATGTGTGCCACAATTATTAGCACCCCTGATGTTGCCATCAAAACAGAACCTAATCTTCTCCCATAATGTTTCACAAGATGGGAGAATACAGAAAGAGGGATCTTTGACCATTCCTCTTTACACAATCTCTCTAAATCATTCAGAGACCTGGGTCCTCTCCTCACTCTCCTCTTCAGCTCACTCCACAGTTTCTCAATGGGGTGGAGGTCTGGGGACTGAGATGGCCATGGGAGAAGCTTGATTCTGTGTCTTGTGAACCATTTCTGTGTAGACTTGGTCACATGTTTAGGGTCATTATCTTGCTGAAAGACCCAGTGAGGACCCATCTTCAGCTTTTGGGCAGAGGCCACCAGATGTTGCTTTAAAATGTCGTGGTATTTCAAAACATTCATGATGCCATGCACCCAGGGGCTCTGGAAGAGAAACAAGCCCACAGCAGCACCGATCCTCCCCCAAACTTCACAGTGGGCATGACGTGCTTGTCTGCATACTCATCTTTTGTGTTCCGCCAGACACACTTAGAGTGTTTGTTGCCAAAAAGCTCTATCTTGGTCTCATCTGACCAAAGCACACGGTCCCAGTTGAAGCCCCAGTACCGCTTAGCGAACTCCAGATGTTTGCGTTTATGATTGTGAGTGAGAAAAGGTTTTTTTCTGTGCATGCTTCCCAAACAGCTTGTTGACATGAAGATAGCGCCTGATGGTTGTTTTGGAGACTTTGTGCCCCCAAGATGCTACCACTTGTCTTTAACAATGAGCTTTGGAGAACTTTTTATTTCTCTTACCATCCTCCTCACTGTGCGAGGCAAAATAAACTTGTGTCCTCGTCCAGGCTAGTTCCACTGTTCCAGCTGTTTTTAACTCATAAAATCATTTGCTCTGTGCTGCTGTTATGGTTTATACATCACTTGCACAGTTAATTTACTTGGGTTTGCACTACTCACATTCTTACTGGATTGTATTTATTGTTGAGCTTTGAGTCAGCTGAACACTATTTTGTACTGTCTATTGTATTGTCAAATATGACCCAATTCTAAAATACAAGAGACACAAGAGGAGAGGTATAGGTTGTAGATAAAGCACTGTATCACTAAATAAAGCCATCAGCAATCACAGGGAACTAACACATCTATTCCAAGGTATGTGGCAAAATTAGCTAATTGAGGATGTACCGATCCAAAAACAATTAGCAAGATAAATCAACTACCTCTGCGGTTGAGAGCTGCATTTGAGTCAACATAATCAAAAACTTTTCAGACTTTATTTAGTTTTAATTTATTCACTATATTGATCCTGGAGGAAACTATTTGAGCTCTCTACATTTAACCCAATGTAGAGAGGTGAGCAGCTGACAGTGGTGCCAGGGGAGCAGTGTGTGGGGATGGTCCCTTGCTCAAGGGCGCTTCAGTGGTGCCACTGGCAGTCCTGCGATTTGAACCCACAGCCTTTGAATCGAAGGGGCAACTCCCTAATCACCAGGCCACCAACAGAAAGCAAGCGGCTTGTGAGGCTTAGTGAATGGTACACTAGCTCATTTATTTGACTTGTTTTACAGATATAGAAGGTAGAAAGCGGTAATTAATCTTTAATGTCACATAGGAACTGTTTACTTGTATTTAGACAAAAAAGTTATTTTTGACCCCTGATGTGGTTCTCAGGATGCAACCAAGTAGAAGAAATTCAGTTTTCAACCAGGAGCAGCTGAAAGGCCTCAGTAATATACTGCAGGGAGGAAGCCAAATTTGTTTCTTTATCTCATTCTTTCGTGGTTTCTCAACTTCATTCTCCTTCCCTCCTTCTCCCCTCTTCCAACATCCAGCATTCTGGACAACAGAGCAGAATTCTCACCTGTTGAGTCGGTGGCACCAGCTGCAGTTGAAGTTGATCTCTGATGCGATGCAGGAGGTGCAGCTTGTGAACTGCAGACAGGCTGAGAACAGAGAGAGAGAGAGCAAATTAAATATAATTAGAGATTAAAAATGTTTTACTGTCTTGTATACCATACAATAGAGAGTAGTGCACAGTAGGAGAAAAACACGACTTTCTCTAGAACTTCAAAGACACGAGGATGGTACCTGGACCATTCAGCCACAGCACAGGGTATATGATGGTAATTGTAATGATTCTGCATACTCAAGCATCATTTGTGCCAGTATATACTGTAGTTTACAGTATACTGTGCACAGCATGCAATTTCAAACACAATGTAAACTCCATACACACAGCTGGGACCCAGATTCGAACCTCCAACCTTGGAGGTGTGCGGCACAGGTTTGGACTTCGACTTGGTCACTGTAGAACATGCAGCTTTATTCAACCACTCCTTCTATGGCTTAGAAAAAGGCCCATTTTTGTCCTTAATATGGTAATCTCTTTCATCTGTGTAAACTTGGAGCTTACACAGCACACAGACTGAATAACTACGTAAACACTGTTTACTTCACTTTTAAGGGGGCTAAATACATATGGGACATAGTATTATTACAAGTAGTGTGTGTGTGTGTGTGTATGTGTGCTGTCTTACTAGGCAACGGCATCATTTCCACAGCTGTGCTGTTTGTGATTTTGGTCTTCAGCAGCTCCACGCGATGATACTCATAGATGGTCTTTCTCCGAACATCTGTAGACACACACAAACAGACACACACACACACACACACACACACACACACACACACACACACACACACACACAAATACCATGAGAATAATTTGCAACATATAAAAGTAGGACAGAGGGTCATATTGAGGTTATGAAGGACAGCATTTCATTCATTTTTTTTTTCATTTTTCAGCACATTTCCATCTGTTACATTAGACTCTTTCACAGCAGCGTATCACACACACACACACACCCTCATAACCATAGTCTATGACATTTTATGATAAAATCAGTCACAGTGTGATGCACACCACCGTTCTGGGTGCTTGATGCTTTCAGGAACATTCTTTCACTCCACATCCCCCCATATGCCTTCTCTTCCTCTCTTAAAATGCATCATTTCCCTCGTCTGGCTCTGTCCCTTGCTCTGTATGGGGAAAGACAAATGATACGAATCCTCTCTTAAATTGAACGTAAAAGACTTTTATGTTTTTGAGCTCATGATGACTGGGCAACTGCATTACCAGTAAAAGTGTAAATGGAGGTCATTGGTAAAAGGGTAATGTAGACGCGTCTGCAGTGACAGATGCCTGTAAATCCGTTTATGCCGGGACAAAATGCTGTAATTTAATTTTACATGAATGATTTCTCTCATGCAGCTCATTAAAACAAGTTTCATGGAAAGTGCTGGTGCTACACTTTCAATCCAGAGCACATGTATGACTGTAAGTAGAAGAGGACATACTTAATGATATTAATTTGAGTGTTTACAGTCCTGTTTTGAAGAGAAAAAACTGGAAAAAGTGGAAAAAGTGCAGACAGTAAGCTGTAAATTGAATGTAACTCATTCTATAAGCAATTATGTAATTATGTTCCAAACCTCATACGCTTTGTCCTTGTTCAGTGCACAGAGGTGTTAGCTTCCGCACAGCAGTGTTTGTATTTCGGCTATTCAACAACCTCGTAATACAGAGCAGCAAAACACATTGCCGTTGGGACACAAGAGCGATTTTCCAAAACATCATTAATTTTCTCATCGAGAAAAGCAGTTTAGACCCAGACATCCTAATTTGGGCATGAAGCCGTCTACAGATTGTCAACATGACTTCAGAAGTCTACAGTAAAATGGCCGTGATGACGTGTACCCTGAGGACAAACCTTCCGTTAACCTTTAATAGAAGCATTGCAGCATTAAGTAAACAAAATGAATAGGGTGAGAAGTCTAAATACCATGGAAATAGTCAAAATACAGAATGTAAATCAAATGTAAATGTAGCTCATTAAGTAATTAGATATGTCACAGTTCAACAGTGTAGGGATAAAGGGCCTAAAAACTACATTTGTAGAGCGTCTTTAAGACTGATATACATAAACAAGATCAGTTCTGGCTGGCTGCCGGGCCGAAACACTCCTTAAATGTCAACATAACTTAAATGTTTGTGGGTGGGGCTCAACCGCTATAGGCTGAATGGGCAGACAGATGTAAATGAAGTGGTTTCTGTGACATCACAAAACACAATGACATTTAAATGATTTAGCTTCACTGTCTATGAACGGTGCATTTTGAAAAAAATAATGTTAACAGAACTACAGTAGAAACTGGAGCTTGAATTTGTGCCCCTCTCATTCTCACTCTCTCTGTCTCTTTCTCTCACATATATACACACACACACACACACACACACACACACGCACAAATATTTGGTAATACAGTGGGTGTATAAGATTGGTTGTTGAATTAGCTCAAGCAGCGATGTGGAAAATTGAATTACAATACACAATGAAGAGCCAAGGTAACAAAAAGATTGTCTGAGTGTGTGTGTGTGTGTGTGTGTGTGTGTGTATGCGTGCGTGTGTTTGACAATTTGATACTCTCATTTGCCAAACCTCCCACACTCTCAATTACTGTATCATTACAGCCGTTCTCTATTCAGTAATAACTCATTTCATGTAGATTTAAATGTAATAAATACTTTTCTTGTTTATTCCATACATAAACTGTTTTAAAAGCAATAGTTTGTTTTCCCAAGCCTGGGGCTGGACCTTTGTCCATTTTCAGATACTAGGCATTCTGCATATTCATTTCATAAGAATTTTATTCTCATTACTGTTTCCCAGTCATATGAGTGGCTCTGCTGTGGTTCACCAAAATGGTCCACCGCTCGACTAATACCTGATCGACAGTGTTCCTGTGGTCAGAAACCAACGGTGAAAAGTGAAGTCGAAGATGATAAATGAAGACCACAGATGAGTTACAGTCTGTAATTGTACTTCTGTGTAGTGAAGCGTTAAGGCAGATTCTTAAAGGGGAAGTACGAAAAATTGGAAAGCAAATACAATCTTTCATATCAGACTCTAATGTTACATTTGCATTCACACTAAGACACAGAGAGAGAGAGTGTGCTGATGTTAGTTGCTATGGTAACGCCACAGTCCATCTCGCACCACAGGTTTCCACAGGACAGTGATCTGGCGGTCAGCAGAGATGGCCTGCTTTATCTTAGGTTACGAAAGATCAGTCCACTGAACCTGAATCTGAATTTCGGCTTCAGAACAGCCAAATGGAAGCTCTGGGGCTTGCATAGATGAATAACCGTAACCCTTTATTTCAGCCAGAAAACACTTCACTGTCCATCTTATTAAGCACTAGGACCTGACTGTTACAGCAGGAACATTTGATTTGATGGGTTTGATTAGATATTTGACTGATCTGTCACTTTTCTGTTATCCCATTTCTTAAACTCAAATAAACAATAGAAACACACAGCACCCGATTCCCAGACCCACAGTGTTAAATAATATCAACATTGTGGAACTAACAAGATTCTTTTTTGCTTTTAGCTTCTATTAAACATTCCATATGAAATTTTGTTAAGGTAGATTTGATGTAGAACATAGCTTCAAAATGTGCCCTTCACTCTCTGTTTCACACAGTTAATACAAGGAAATTAAGCTCAAATATTACAATTTTTTATTTTAATTGGCATCACAATCACAAATCAACGTATTTACATATATCCATCTAGTTTAGCTCCGCCCATTCACAGTTATGAGGAGTTTTTTAGGCTGCTGTCTGATTGCAGGAGAGTACTGGATTGTCAGTCAGAACAGAGATATTTTATCAAGTCTAAAGGATAAAAAGAGGTTTAAAAATGTCATGGAAAAATTGAAGAGCAAATTTCCTAAACTCACTCAGTCCAAAAGCATTTTTTTTGGAAAATCGCGTTTTACTTCTTTTGCCTATTGGAAAGCAATTCTTACAGGAAATATTTTTTTCAGTTGAACTTTTACAGTTTCTTGTCATTTTTCAATGCCTGTTTCTAAAGTGCAACTCCTGCACATTTCAGTATAGGCAAATTTGTTAAAAAAATTTAATGAAAACAATTTTTAAGTTAATCGATATTCAGTGTGACAAAAGTATGTATATAAAATACTATATTTAATATTTATATCCTACTACATGACATTTATATCCTACTACATCCACTGCCTGGGAGACCTGGGTAAGTAAGTACCACTGAGTTTTGGAAATTCACCTAATCTTGTCCCGTGTATTATGCAAGGACTACGTGAGTTTTGGTCAGTTTATACTATTGCACATGAAGAGGAAATGTAAAAATATGCCAATAGCAGTGTTACCTAAAAAAAAACACAAAAAATGGACTGAGTGTGTTTTGGAAATTTGCTCTTCAATTATGTATTCAAGTAGAAAGGCTGTGTCATAACAGAAAGGCTGTGTTATTCTCAAGCTAAAGCTGAGGTGTGGATAGAATTTACATGTACAGTATTCTGAGCTTTATAACACATAGTATAACACAGGGACTGATTAGGTTCCAGAGCAGCACAATGGCTTAGGGTCTTACTCTATTATCAGATGATTATACACTATGTGGACAAATGTACTGGGAAATGTCGCTTAATAACTGAATTCAGGTGGCCGCTTACTTCCAGTGAAGAGCAATCGTAAAACTTCAGCATGCCAAGACATTTTGGACAATGCCATGCTTTCAATTTTGTGGACCCATTTTGGGGAAGAACCTTTTCTAGTCCAGCATGACTGTGTCCCAGTGCAGAAAGCTAGCTCCATAAAGACATGGCTGGATAGGTTCAGCCAGGAAAAACTTGACTGGCCTGCACAGAGCCTTGACCTCAACCATATCAGACACCTTTGGAATGAACTGGAATGGAGATTGTGAGCCAGGTCTTCTCCTCCAACATCAGTGTCTGACCTCATAAACTCTACAGAATAAATGGACACATATTCCCTGAGAAACTCCAAAATCTTGTGGAAAGCCTTCCAAGAAGATTGGAAGCTGTTATAGCTGCAAAGGGGAACCAATTCCATATTAAAGTCTATGCATTTGAATGCAATGTCATTATAGTCCCTATTGGCTGAACAGTTAGACGTCCCAATACTTTTGTCCATATAGTGTATGTCTGAATGCTGGTAATACCAGGGCAAAAACAGTTAACTATTGGTTATATTTCTGTGATACTGACAATAGGGCATGCTGTCAATATCACAACTGGCACAATCACAGTCTATTAGAAACTCCTAGGAACATTCAGTTTACTGGAAATTACTACCTTGTACTTCCACTCACTGACCATGTGATGGGCTCCACCTCCCCACTGATACATTTGTGCAATTGCTATAGTTAGTAACTGAACACGGACGAAGGGTTAGAGGAAGATCATTAAAAAGCCTGCATCAACTGACTATACACTAGTATTATAAGGCTGTCTAATAAAGTGGTCAGCGAATACATGCACTACTAGCATTTAATATCCGACATACTGCGTGTTTCAGGCCATTTCTGTGGTGATTTGTGCCTAAAGGAACCATGTGATGTGTGATTATATGCACACAGATGTATTAGAAAGCCCCTTGACAGCTCCGACAGTGTACACGCTGTGGAAAGGAGATAACAACTCTAGTTGTTTCTTCTCAACAGCTTTTATCATCACATCTATTCCTCATGGCATGATTAAACATCTGAGTAGGCTGCACACGTTACAGGCATTCTGTGAAGCCAAGGTCAGATTAAGTAGGTGAAAATTAATGAAGGGCAGGTTCCTCACATGTTCTTCTTTGCACATGGGTTTAGCTGGTAAAAAAGAGTCACCAAAAGTTCGTTCAAGGCCAAGCACACAACAAGCACTGTGCGTGTGCGCATTATGGCTTCAGGGCAGGAAATTGCGGCCTGTTCAGTGGAGGATGTTCAGAGAGTTAAAAGCCTTTTCCTGTAGGTAATTACCTGGCCAGTCTGTGGGGCGTCGCCAGCCTCCTCTGTAGCGTGCTGGCATTTTGCCTGTAGATATGTGTGTGTATGCGGGTGTATGTGTGTATGTGTGTGCATGTGTGTCTATCCCTGAAAGAGGTTTGTGGTTTAATGAGTTTCCCGGCTCTAATTGGTAACAGCAGGTCACACTAAAACAGCTCTCTTGCTCTCAATTTTTTCATCAACTTCTCACACTCATAGTGCATCATTCATTCTCTCTCTCTCTCTGCTCTCTTTTTCTGTCTCTCTCTTCCACTTTCCTCTCTTCTTTCTCTCTGTTACTTCTCTCTCCCTCTTTTACTCTTCCACTCTATCTTTTGCAGTGTATGTCTGTTTATATTTCTCTCTCTCAACAACAACCCTTTCTCTATGTTTTATGCAGTTTCTCTATTCCCCCCGTATCTCACTCTCTCTCTCTCTCTCTCTCTCTCTCTCTCTTCCTCTCTCTCTTTCTCTTTCTCTCTCCCACCATTGTGACAGCTCAGGAGACAGACAGGTCAAAAGATGCAAATGTTGGCCTTTTCTCAGCTGACAAATGCACACACACATATGCACGCATGCGCAACCACACACACACACGCACACACGAACTGTCACTGCAGTAAATACCAAACTTCAGTTTATCATATTCCAGCAGCAGATCCAGAGCTGTGTTCCTCTCTTCTTCTCTTCACTAGACATATTTGTTTGTCAGTGTTCACACAGTGTACCTCTACCTGAGTTACATGTTCCTGCACCATTAAAGGATTTTCCTGTTCAGCAACACCCACAGCTTAGCGGCTGGAGGGACTTTAATGTTCGACAGCCCCCGGTAGCAACCGTCTATCGAACACACACTCTGTCAGACACCTTCGCCCGGATCAACTTCAATTTCACATCAACACACAACAGTAACTTTTTGTCAAATTCAAACCATGATAAAATATGTCCCTTTTGCAAAATCCATCTTCTGGATTGAAAGTACAGAATCTGCTTCAATGAGAGAAACACTTGTCCTATCCATGTTCTGTCCATGTATTCTTTCACAGTAAATGTTGCCAGGCTAGACAAGCTTTACAGAATGCTTCCGTTGCCGTACAACCTACTGAGACACTGACGCGTACTTTATTCAAAGTCGCTACAAAATGCTGAGTTTCCAGGAGAAATGCTTCAGTTAAAAAGCTGATCAAATCTAGGCAGGTTGAAAACGATAACAAAAATTAAACAGCCCCAACGCTACTGTTAACTAGTCTAGGACAGTGTCTGAAATACAGAGGAGGAAAAAACAGCAGTGAACAAGTACAAGCAGAGAAGAAAAACATTCTGATAAAAAAAACAATCGGACAAGGAAATTATTTTTACTTGCAGCCTTAACCTTAATCAAAAATCAACAATTTTGCTTGAAAAGCAGGTTGCAACAGCTTCCAGACATATCCGTACTGTACAATTTACGGTGAACTGCTGCCTCCCGCAGTGCTAGAATGTAAAATACAGATTTTACCCCTGTATAGACTGTACTGTAATTCATGCAAGCACGTTTTCTTTGGTATACGCAGGGTAAATACAGTAAATAATTACATTTAATTCAATTACAGTAATAAGAAGAACAAAACGAAAATCACGTGAACGGGAAACACTCGACGCGCTCCACGCAGGAAACTATTCTGAAGTGCTGGACTGCAGCTGCCAGAGATGCGTCACAGGACTGCAACCAATATATTGTTGCTTTGTGTTCTCTTGAAAGTATGTATACAGTTATTTTTTATGTGGAAATTTAGCCACATATGGAAATTAGTGAATTTTATTGTTCTTAATAATGTAGCACTAAAATGCATGAAAAATATATAAATTGCCATATATATTGATATTTGCTGTTTCCATGAATTTGCGGGGGTTTCCGCGAACAATTATTAGTTAGGTTCTAAGAAAAAATCTGTTCCCCCACGAACTCAACTGCGACATCGTGGGGGAACCCTGTATTTTTCACAGGCGTCTGTAACTATAGGATTTTTAAAAATATAGTAATAATTAGTAAATGAGAATTTACGAATCATACTACATTCATTACAATAAAGCTGTAGTTTTTTAAGGTTACTTGCCAACATTCTGTAAAGCGTGTGCAAAAGTTGCTATCAGAGGGAGCACAGCATGAATGAGTCAATTAAAATCAAATGACACTTTTGTTATTATTGGTGAAAACCACAACTAAGGGCTAACATCATTACATTTTTAATCCATTACAGTTTTATCCAGTTCCCACTTGCTAGGTAGGTCCCCATCCACCTGCAAGGGTAAAGTTTAGCTGATGGGTGAAACCAGGTACTGCATCTTTTCAGACTGCCACTGGAAACTGCAAACAGCATGAGGCCAACTTTGCTGCCTCTAAGTGGCAGGGCCAAACCCTAGATGGCCACACCACTCAGGAGACTCATCTTTACACAATTCCTGACACGTTCCTATTGACTGTAACTGTTTGTTTCCCTTCTGCTTCCCCCCCTTGCATTGTTATAGCAGACAATGACAGTTGCCAGATGTCATTTTAATGGGAACAATGAAGTGTTATCTCTGGACATCTTTCACGACCAGAGCATTATGCCTGAGACTTCATTTTTGCCCATTCTGCAATGTTTAAGTCTTTGTAGAGATTTAATTTATACAAGTTATAGAGTTGTTAACCTTCAGTTATCATAATATATAAGTTTCTTGTAGTGGAACATCTGGATCAGCCATTAAGCGTTTTGCTCAAGAGCAAGATTTCCTTTGGCAGACTTGCTTACATCAGCAGCCTTAAAGTTTTTCGGTTATTTGAGTAAGCACCTCTTCACAGACCACACATCTTACACTTCAAAAATGTTCTCCACTCACAAGGTCATATTTGAGTAAAAAGAATTTAATGCCACAGTCCATCCAATATAATCACCAGTCATTACTTGGTGTTAATAATAATTTATTATGCATAACTAACATCATTGCTTCTGCAATTCTAATGTTTATATAGTGTTTCCATCTACTGACATGGAGATTAGGTAAATAGTAACTCGTAGAAGAAGCTCCACTATGTGTCACTGTAAAAATCTGAATTATGTCAAAAAACATGTATTTATGAAATTAGATTTGAATAACATAACAAAACAACACTAACCAACTGAATAGCACAGTGTCTCAACTGTATACTTCAAAAGAGCTGGCGCACTGGCAGACCTTACATTAACTTGGATTAGGAGCATTTTACATGCCAGCGCAACGTAAATAATAACAATAATAACAGGAATAAAATGCAGGGTGGAGTGTCTGGACGTCTAAAATGATGTCTGAGTTCATAATTCTCAGGTGTAATTGTGGAAATATGAAGAAAGAAGGGGCTTGTGGCGGTCTGCAGAGTGGTGTGGGGGGGGTTTATATGAAATGGGAAACAGCTGAGGGAGGGTGGGAACGTAACATGGCCTTTAGGCCAAAAACTAAAGTATGAATCTGAAACATGTTGAAGATAAACTATACAGCCAGTTTGCATCAGATGTGATAAAGATAGCTCAACTGGCTGATACGCAGCACGTTTGATCTCACGCACGCTGCAAAAATACGCTGACGACTCCATTTCCGACCTTTATGAAGATATGAAACCTGCTTTCTTTTTTAAAGTGTCGTCTACAGTCTGCCAGGCGGCCATCAGAATCTTCCTACACAAAGGCAGTCGACAAAAATAATACGGAGTATCCAGTGATGAATGACTTTATCACTGTTCACGTATTAGCAGATTGTGTTTAAAGTTCAATGTGCAAAAAGAAATAAAAATATAACAAACTGTCGTAAGTGTTTGGTTCTTCAAATTGTATTGGATGCACAGATCAGACACATGCTGCAGAAACTTAAAATGTACTTAATTTTTCTATCAATTTGCATTTAAGACGTTGAACAGTTAGTAAACAGAGGCTGTTAAATACTGGCCACAACAGGGGCAGCTGGTGGCCTGGCGGTTACGGAGTTGTCCCTGTGTTTGGAAGGTTGTGGGTTCAAAACTAAGGACTACCAGTGGCACCACTGAGGTACCCTTGAGCAAGATACCCACACACTGCTCTCTGGGTGCTACACACGCATACTCACACCTAGAGGTAATGTAGCATCTCCAATTCACCTGACAACTCACACAGACAGCATGCACTCAACAAAAAGCACTCCAGAAAGGGAACTGAACCTAGGACCTTCCCACTGTGAGGCAACAGCACTGCACCATCATGCCACCTAACTATAAATTGATGTAACTGACAATTCAATGGCACATGTTGCCCTAGACTTATATATAAGTGAGCAGTCTCCACTGCACTTGCACGAAATATACTTCACTTCAGGGGGAGAATATAAAAGCTGTATGACTTACTGGGTATCTGCTGGATCCTGTGGACCACCACAAAGGCATCAGAAAGTCCCACTTTCACCGGATGATTGACAGAGCTGATCTTAGCAATTTGAATTGGAACCTAAGACCAGAAGAGAAAAAAACTCTCATTTCAAACTATAGTCATGTTTACTTTTTCTTAATTCTCAATACCCATTATTCCGTAACTACTATTAAACTATTATATATAAGAGGAACTTAAGCGAAACTCCACATACAGAGCCTCTGGGGGCGTTCATATTTGCTGTTTGTTTCCCTTGAACTCCCTGAACTTTCTGAATCATGCTGTACTCTGTTTTCATTGAATCTGTTAGTTTAATTTATGTCTTGTTTTAATAAGCTACAAGAGACTGTGCATTACTGTGGTTTCATCATAATCCTCACAGAGAGGCGAAACAACAGTATAACATAGCATCAAGCGGCTTAGTGTTTTTACAAAATGCAGAAAATGCTTTAATACATACTTTGATTAATGTGTGGTTATATGTGTGCTTATAGGACTTTGAATGGGTTTCTGCCTCTATCCCGTAATTATTATTTTGGAGTTCATAAAGATGTGACACGCCTACTAAAAATATGCCTACTCATCAAAACAGAGTGAACTCAACATCAGAAATGATATCTTCTCATAAATGTATGTGCCAGAATCCTTAAAAATTGTAAGGAATAAGCAAAAAAGTTTACACAAACAAAACAAACCCCCATCCTAGTGTCTTTTCTGTTGGACAGACACAAAGACACAAAGACATACAGACACAACGAAACAGGGCAAAATGAAGGAAAGACAAGGAATAAGAAAATGAGAGAATTAAAATCTCAAATGCAGAAGACAGAGTGAAATTACCCATTGATCCCAACAATAATGGAATTTCCAGTTCAACCATTACATTAAAACCACCTGCCTAATGTTGTGTGAGTCTTTAATGGGCCATCAAAACAGCTCCATCGAGGCACAGACCTCACACAATGGTGCACTGTGGTATCTGGCACCAAGATATTAGCAGCTGATCCGTTAAGTCCTGTAAGCTGGGAGGTGGGCCCTCTATGGATCCAACTAGTTTGTTCAGCACATCCCACAGATGTTCAATTGGATTGAGATCAGGGGAATTTGAAGGGAAAGTAAACACCCTGAACTCTTTGTCATGTTCCTTAAACAACTTTTGCAGTGTGGCAATGTGCATTTTCCTGCTGGGAGAGGCCACTGCCATTGGGAAATACTGTTGCCATGAATGGGGTATCCTTGGAATGGTCTTTAACAATGTTTAGGGAACATCCAGCATCAATACCAGGCCCGAGGGTTATCCAACAGACAATTACCCAGAGCATCACACTGCCTGGATCCTGGTGCCATCTCTTCCTCAGGTAAGTGAAAAAATCCACATGATATTAAAGAAAACCTGATTCATCAGACCAGACCCCTTTGTTCTGCTGCTCCATCTTTCACTTCTGATTCTCACGTACCCTCTGTAGGTGCTTGGGCAATCAGCATGGGCACTCTGACTGGTCTGCAGTAACAGCCCCATACGCAGCAAGCTGAGATGAACTGTATGTTCTGACACCTTTCGATAATTTCCAGCATTTACGTTTTCGGCAATTCTTGGTACAGTAGGTTTTCTGTGATCGAACCAAAAACTCCTCACACACATCCATGAGCCTATGGAGCCCATGAGCCTGTCACCGGGTGCCCTTCCTTGGACCACTTTTGTAGGTACTAACCACTGCATACCGTACACCTCACAAGACCTGCTGTTTTGAAGATGCTCTGACTAGTAGATGCTCGTCTACTCATCACAATTTGGACTCACATCCTCACATTTGCCCATGTTTTCCTGCTTTCAACAAATCAACTGACTTCACTTTTTTGCCTAATATATCCCACTCCTTACATGTGCTATTGTAATGGGATAATATATGTTATTCACATCAAGTAGGTGGTTTCTAATGTTGTGGCTGACTGGTGTATACAGTCAGCGTCTAAGGAACATCTAAGCCACTTAGGTTTATAGTTCTGGCATAGCTTCAGAGGTTTGTTGGAATGGAGGTGAAGTCTAATGTGTTGGATATCAAGTGATTTCTCAAAATGCTGCCATTTTCTACAAATTAAATTTTATGAATATGACCTCTATAGTACATGAATCTGTGAATAAAAACCTCTAAAAATCGACTGTTGTGGAAGGATTAGTTGTAATTAGTTGTAATTTCTTTGACTACATTTACTTCAGTTAATTAGGTAATTAACCACAGACATTTCTATAATTACTGGCACCCTTGGTAAAGACTAAAAAAAAAAGATGATGAAAATGTATTTGTGGTTAAATACCACAATCTTACACTAAGAAAACAACTTTTTAAATGAAGCAAATTTACTTCAGTTTGATGTGCAGCCCTTTTTTCATGAATTATTTAGCCTTCCTTCCAAAGTCCACACAGACTTTCTTTCTGCCATTCTGAGATAAACCCTTTTTAACGTGCACTGAATTAAATCTTTAAAAACAGAGCAGAATCTTTCTGTCTAAACAGCTGAAATTCATTTTCGCACACATCATCTAATATGAGAGAGCTGTCTAATCTGGAGAGTGTTTCGGAAGTGCGGTCAAGAATGATACACATTGTGTGCTTCAGGTAGTGTCATATTTCCAGCAGCTTTCCTAATCAGGAGGGAAATGAAAATTTCACTCACTACGGTGTCAGGGAATAGCGGGAGCGGGGCCAGTGGCTTTATTTTTATTACTCTAGCAGCTATTACAGAGAGGAATCTGCACTGTAATTATGAAGACAGAATCAGACGAAAGAAATGAGAAGGAGAGCTAGGCAGAACTAGGAGGAGCAAAAAGAGAGGAGTGCTTGAAAAGTCAACATAATAAATAAGTAAAAAGAGATCATACAAAAATAGTTTTTAAAAAAGACGTTATACACCACTGTCATATCCAAACCATTTTTTCTGATTTTATATTTTACCATTTAAAAGCTGTTTTTTGGCTTCGCCAGTAAAGTTGCCATGTTGGCGATAATTTGGTGATAACACTGACAATTTGCAGTGTTCAGATGAGCTATCATACACCATCATAGTCTTCAGTACAGTTAGCAAAGGAACTGCTTTTCTTGTCTCGACTTTATTTTTCTGTTTAGAAAAAGTTAAGCTGTGAAAATGTACAAATACGTCCCTTTCCCTGGAGACAGTAAATCTATTGTACGTTTAAAACTCATTTCAGGTACACAGTTGAGGACCATGCTGTACCTTTGATGGTGCACTAACATTGCACTTTTGGGGGACTAAACTTTTCCCACATGGAACCCTTTTTCTGACAGAGTACAGAAAAGAAAAATAGAAAATGCAAACAAAAAAACACAGAGAACACAAACTGACAGACAAAAAAAACAGTAATTGCATCAGACCTCCTTGTAGGCAAAGATGATTCTGCCGTCACTGTGCAACGTGGCCTGGAAGGTGAAGCTGCCCAGACTGTAGGAATCCTGCAGGTGAACGTGATCCCACTGAACCACCAGCGCAGTCCCTTTACACACACACACACACACACACACACACACACACACACACACACACACACACACACACACACACACACACACACACAGTGTTATACATGATAGAAAGTATACTCACTTGCTTAGAAACTTCCATTCTCTGAGTTTCTAACCACAGGTCATATTTAGGAGGAGGGGCATTCTCAACACAGCAGTGATACTGACATGGTAATGATCTGGAAGTGTTTGTGATGCTGGCATGAATATATCAAACAGCAGTGTTGCTGGAGTTTTTGCATATCAGTTTACACACTGCTAGGTTAAGAGTGGTCCAAAAATATCCAACCAAGAGCAAATGACCACTGATTAACTTCTGAATCAGTAACACAAACTGTACATCAACAGAAGAGCTGTAGTCTTTAACTGTACACCTGCCAGAAGGAGCCAATAACTGGAACTGCACAATACACATAACAGTTCATAATAAACTTGTATTGAATATTATTTCAGGGCATTTCAGCAAATATCGGATGAAAAGCCATATCCCCAGACTGGCTCTAGGTTTTTAGAGTGAGGGTGAGATCAGAACTTATGGAACTCATTGTTTATAATTTATATAACACCTAGCATTCTGAAAACGCCACATATAAATCATAACACTTGCCTCGAACCATTTGAATTGTTAAATATCACAAACAGGTTTGTTTATGTGGTTTCTGAAACTATATAAAATGAACAAAGGTACTTCACAAAAAGTCTACAGACATTATTAGTATCTAAAAGCTTTATTTTAGCCTATTAATTAATAACTACACTGAAAAAAACAGCATTTTGAATCCATCATTAAATACAAATACATATACAAGGATACAAGTATATGTAGTTGCAAATATCAAAACAAATCTTGTCAATGGCAAAAAAATGGCAGACATGTGATATATTTGTGTGCAACCACTTGACATAATTTAATCATGAATCATACATTTCAGTTAAAGAATACCTAGATCTGATGTATATCTTATTGGGACTGGGCTATATTAAGACTGATATACTTTTTACACTTTACTTGTTTACTTGTTATTTGTGTTCAGCCATTATCATCAACCTGCAGCAGTGAGGTACATTTTCAGAAGTTAACAAGGAGATGGACTTGTTTCACACAGAAATATGAAGACTTGCAGTATCTGTAGCTTTAGTGTTTCACTGTGTTCAGATGAGCTGTGTTTCATCTAAACAGTGGCATGTACAATGTGAGAGATCAGCTGTGTTGCTTCAAGTCTATTGTTTACCACTTATGTCATGGCACCAGAAGCAAATACAATTTACATTCATTCTGTGTTTATCATTTGCGAGTCGTGACTGGCTGAAAACTAAACTGCTGGAGAAATGTTCTACTTTACTGGTTTAAAACTACATTAGCACAACCAGAGTACTAACAACCAAAAGAAAGGACTAGACTACTGCACATCCGTTTAGTACAATATGAACCTACAGGGACAAACAGCCTCATTAAAGCATGTTAACAGACGCATTATGTCCTGATGTCACGATCATATAACTGGATCTATGGACTGATTTATTTCATTTGTTTCGGTGTGAGCACTGATTGATAGATTGCCTGTCTGCCAATGTGTGTGTGTATGTGTGTGTGTGTGTGAGAGAGAGAGAGAGAGAGAGAGAGAGAGAGAATGAATCTGTTATCATGCATGAACATAAACAAAGAAAGCTTCAAAAGTGCAGACACAGATCTCGAATGTTTGGAATCATGAATAATAATATTTGTATTCATTTTATTCGATAATAGCAATGCAGATTCAGAGTGCCTTCCGCCTCAACAGCTTTAAAATACAAGACATTCTGAAAACAAGTGCTATTATAATACAATGTTATGCAGTATTTGTTTCAGTCATCATTAAACAAATCTTTATGAATTCTAACATCTCTTACAAAACCTACAGAAAACAGGAACAATATAAGAATCGCTTTATATGTATTTGAATGTAGTGTATACAGGACCAGTCGATCATCACTCTTACCATTGTCGAAGTAAATGACAGTTGAATTTCGGGACAGACTGGGGTCAAAGTTTGCCATGAGGGGGGCGATGTACTGTGTGGCCGTCAGCATTCTATGTACAACATCTCCTGTGTAGATAAAGCCTGTAACAAACACGCACACATACACACAAGACAAAAGGTCAAATCTCACTAGTACATCTAATGAATTAAGAGATGCTGGAGCATGAATCAGTCAAGAGAACAAATCAATTAGAACATCAATTAAGAGATGTTGTAGCGTGAATCTCTTAATTATGCCACCAGAAAACTGTTCTTGCATGGTTTAACATAAAAAGGAAATAGACTGTGCACTGTGATCTGATCATTTCCAAATATGTTTTTGACTGAATGTGTGATGGACAACTGCAAAGAATGTCAGGACACATGCCTCTGATATTGTGCCTCTTCATATAGAAATATTTCATTTGTTAGTTATGTAAGTTAAAGTTGATTAAATAAGGCATTCTAACACACAAAGATTAATCACTACACCAAATGAACAATCAGATAAGGATTATGCCTCTGCCTCTGTGCCAGTCAGCATTAAAATCACCCCAGAGTCTCTGTCATGCCGCCAAAACGGCTCTGACCCATCAAGGCCTGGATTCTAAAGGTGTGCTGTGGTGTCTGGCACCAAGGCTGACACTTTGTCCAGCACATTCCACAGATGGTCGATTGAGCAATTTGGAGGCCAAGTCAACACCTTGAACTCTTTGTCATGTTCCTCCTCATTCCGGAACAATCTTTGCAAAGTGACAGGGCACATTACCCTGCAGAAAGAGGCCACTGCCATTAGGGATCATCTAGCTTTCACAATTTTCCCCTTGCAAAGGTCGCTCAGATCTTTCCGTTTGTCAACATTTCCTGCCTCCACTTGACATCTAATACATCCCACTCCTTGGCAGGTGCCATTCTAATGAGAAAATCATTTCACCTGTCAGTTGTTTTAATGTTGAGTGTGATTGGTGTGCTTTAGTATGATCAGTTCTGCTCCAAGCAGCAAACAAAATCACCTGCAGAATTATAAACCATTTGTTTTTGAGCTTATAAATATTAATATTATTAATGTTTTAATAAATGGCCCCTTCTTTTCATTATGGGACAGTTATTGATTCATGATTGCTGAAAACTGTCTCTCAGTTATGGCTCCTGCAATAAAAAGGAGCACAGTGGGGAAAAAGTCCACCTGCTCCTCCTTACTCATCTCTCCAACCTGGCACACAGCCAAGACCTGCCCGCCAGTGATTAATTAACTAATTAACCGCATAAACTCCCATCACTTTCACTACATTTAGCTGAGTCATTTACTACCTCATGCATGCGCGCACACACATACACACACATCTATACACACACATTCAGTATGAAGGTGAAATCTGAGGTGAAATGTTCTTGTCAAGCTATATTAATTTTTCCTATCGTCATGGTTAAAATGTATATATATTAAAGGGTTCTTATCATGGAAATGGAAATGTCGAACTTTTTATGAAGGACTTTGATGTGTGCAAATGTTAAATGATGTTCAGTCTCATGCTCATATATGAAAACTAAGCTGCAAAAACTCTTTTTGTATACAAGCCATTCAGAACAGAGATTATTTACATTTATCAGTAACAAAAGTAGCCTATTTAATTCCTAAAGGGAAAAGAGAGGTTAGAAAATGCTAATAAAAAAATATTCATGGTGCATCAATTCCAAAAGCAGAACCAGAAAGAAGAAAAAAGGAAAATGTTAGATTTTAATACGTTTTAAATAAATCTGAAATTATCACTAGCACTGCTGTTGTTCAAACTGTAATGGATGTGCATTATCCTGCCATCATCATCACTTCCATCATGACTTTCAAATAAAGAAGACAACTGCACAGAATGCTTTCTGAATTCCTTACAATACACGGCAGCCTATTAGTGCAGACAGAGGTAATTCATGTATCAGTGCTAAAGGCACAGTAACAGAACAGCCAGTTTCATTCTTGGGGATGAAGAGAGCTTGTGAAATGGTCATGTTGGTGCGCAAAACAACACAGACTTCATTAATGTGTTTTTTCTTTCAAAAACAATAAAAACATTCTGAACATGAGCCTTTAATAGGACTTTAGAAGCAGTAACTGTTGTGGCTTATTGGTGTGTATATCTAAATGGAATCTAAAAAAATATCCCCAAATTAATCTGGATTATACATTAAACCCTCTTCCTCACAATGAAGCCCTTGCTAGTTCAAACAAGCTGACATCAATGTAGCTGTTCAGCACTACTATATAGTACAAAGGTCTGTTCCCCAAGGAGCAAACTCAAGATATTAGTGTTCATATTTAAATGGCTGCCTATTAAACCACTGAGCCCTATTCAGTACAAGTTAAGTGTGCTGAAATTGGGAGCATATCGCAAACTAAATTTCCTCCTCAGCCATACACACACACACACACACACACAGAGGTTACAGCAACAGGGTTGTTTGGCCTTGAATATTTATACAATCTGGACGGTGATGTCAGCAGTCCACTGGAGCAGAATGGAAAAAGCACAAGTGCTGAAAAACACACTCTGCCTTTAGGTTCATTTAGATAAAGCACTGGGCCTTTAAAATGCCAGAGAAAAATAAGATCTTCTAAACACAGGCAATAGAGCCTTAAAATATATTTCAAAATACACGGAGACAAACACACATACACTCAAAGACTCAGGCACACTGAATGCAGTTTGTTAGCGGAAGGTGATCTAGTGCTTTAGTCAAACAAGAAATATTGTTCCATTACTTGTCCATAAACCATCCAGCATGTGTGCCGTTCCTAAACAGCATTCAGTGAAATTGAATTCTGGCCCATCAGGAAATAAATATGGAATGAAAAGAACATTATGAACCTGATGAGAGTGGAATTGTGCTGAATGCGGGCAAAAGCAAGGGTGTGAGTGTGTGTGTTTGGGAGTTTAGTGACAAGTGTGGAAAGCGCTGTAGTAGCCCTAACAACAGCTATTTAAAAAAAAAGGCAGCTTACTTATGACCTCCTACACACTTAATTAAAGGCCCCAGGTCATGAAAACAGAAATGTTTCTTGCTTTTTTGACATAAATGTAGCTGATGTGTATAAACACGGTTAAAGTTTCTAAATGTACTTTTCACTTAATAGTCCAGTCTATATTTGGAAACAGTGATACAAAAACAGCCCATTTTCAATGCACAGTACAGTACAGGCCATCTGCATCAGTCTTAAAGGCACAGTACTGCTTTTTCAACTGCTACTGGCACAAAAGCAGCGGAGCCTCATTCCGTTCAAGTGTCTGATTGCCTTGCTAACCACTGCACACAAACATAAACAACCAGCACAAGGGCAAGGGGGCATCGCGGACGAGGCCCGGACATCACAAACCAAAGAAATGCGGAGGATATTATTCGATTCTCAGAAAAAATCTCAGAAAAGAGACTGAAGCCGCGATAGCTGAACTGCGTATAAGCAGGAGGTTACTGTATATACAGTAATCCCCCGCTTTTCCCGAGGGTTACATTCCAAGAACACCCGTGTATAGTGAAAAACCGCATTGTTGTGTTTTGTAAAAAAAAAAAAAAAGCCTAAAATGCCATTTTTATAGTGTAAACCCTAAATATGCCCCCAAATAGGCTCCCGGAGCACTTATTTCATTTTAAACTCAGTTTAATGCATTACCCTTAAGTTTACATTTCCCGCTGAGATATGCAACTCCGAAGGTCGCTGGTCAAAAGTATTGGGACACGGTGGCGAGGTGAATGGTTTTCGGGGAATAACCCCTGATCTACTCGGGCTAAAAATACAAATAAGGGCTTGTTGGAAAGGTCTCCTGGAGTTCTGTTCTCAAAAAAATCCGCTTGTGACTGAATCTGTAAAACCCGGGGTTTATTATATATATATATATATATATATATATTAGGGCTGTAACGTCATACGATACAAAACAGAATTTGCGACACTCAGGTCCACGAACCCGCGTCGCGGTGTGAGGAGGGTGAATCGTGACACACCCCTTCCAACTCCTTCCCATAGACAGTTCCCGCCCAGAAACAAGTTTTTCTCCATAATAGGAGGATTTTCACGTCAATTTCTTTTCTTTAACCGATAGCTGAGGGTCTTAGAGTTTCAAAGAGCCCTCCCACAAGTTTACAAACATACAAGCACAGACAGACTCTTTGTTTGCTGAATTAATTTGCTGTGAGTACATGTAAGTTATGACACTGGGCTTAAAAGTGTCTATAAGCTGGCTGGGTTGTGATAAAACTGCATTGGAGTTTCTGTGTAATTGTTTTATTGTGTTTTGAGCGAGTTTTGTGGCCTCCGGGCAGCTGGGCGGAGCGTTTTTTTGTTTGAACCGAGAGAGACGAGTCGACTCCTCCAACTCGACTCCTCGTGCGGTTCACCGAAGCCTTGTCCTCAGTATGAATGGAAAGGAAGCGGTATTTAAGCGTTTATTGCTTAATAATTTTGTGGTAAAGATAAGGTGTATCCAAACAAAATGGCGCCTCAGAATTTCCTCCACCGCAAATGAATCGTGATACGAATCGAATCGTGAGTCAAAAATTGCGAAACAAACCGAATCGTGCGTTTGCTGTGTAGTTACAGCCCTAGTAGTTTGTGAAGTCCCCTTCAATATTTTGGTTTACAAGATTAAAGCTACTGTCAGGTGAACTGAATATCTCATTACAGTGCCATGTGTCAAGGAGTGGGATATATTAAGCAGCAAGTGAACAGTTAGTTATTGATGCTGATGTATTGGAAACAGGAAAAATGAGCAGTCAAATTATCTGAGGGATTCTGACAAGGGCCAAATTGTGATGATTAGACTACTTGGTCAGAGCATCTCCAAAATGTGGCATGACG
Source organism: Brachyalestes nurse (assembly GCA_037974405.1). Taxonomy (NCBI): domain Eukaryota; kingdom Metazoa; phylum Chordata; class Actinopteri; order Characiformes; family Alestidae; genus Brachyalestes; species Brachyalestes nurse. The sequence goes on along the minus strand of JBBPCY010072142.1, from coordinate 8,564 downwards.
TTCCCGGTATGAAGTGGCTAGTACCAACCAAGATTTCCCGAAGAAAGAAAAACTACTGAACCAACGACAGGGTCATGGGTGCACATCAATGAAGCAATGAACCAATCCCACAGAACACAAATTGCTGAAAAAGTTAATGCTGCCAGTGAAAGGCATCAGACAATGTGAATCGATGGATCAGAAATTTTTGTGGCATGAGGAGGACCTACACAATATTAGACAAATCTTACAACTCAGCTTCAGTCAATCAATGGTGGAAAAAAAAATCCCACATGTAAGTGATCACACTGCCATAGAGACACACACACACACACCCACAAAATAATACACAAAATCAAATTACAATCGAAATCATTGCCATCAAGTGACTAACTGAATTACTTACAGATGACTTATCAAGCCATGACTAATCTGGAAACCAACAGCTTTTAGTACTGAATATTGCCACATTCCACCATGCTGACACGAACAAACTGTTAACAGGCTCTGGCTGCAAAGGCTTTCAAAAAATGTTGCCAGGAAGTGAAGAGTGAAAGTGTTTTTTGAAGGCTATTGTAAAATTGACTTCTTTTTCAAAAGCTTAACAGAAATAATTTCCATAAGACTGATATATGTGAAATAATCTTAACTATATTACAAAAAGAGTTAATTTGTTGTTGTTTCAGTATTAAGAAAAAACAGGGACTACCACCAAGCCTGCACAAACATGCCACAACACTAAAATCTGATAACCTTACAGTTCAGCCAAAAATGCTGAGGCTGTGAATAATGAACAAAAAAAAGCAGCTGCCAATTAGTATTGTGAAAAAGACATGATGAGCCCTCAATGATTTCCATGCAATTATTTTTTATTTAATAGAATCAACATTCTAGTAAACTCCACTTTAAAAAGTGTCATATTTACAGAGTACATCTCATGTCTTTAGATGCTAAACCCGGAATATTTATACCTCATCAACATATCATTCAAAGTGAACATTTAGTATCCTGTTTTGTCCCAGCATTACTGATAATCTGCTTAAACTTCATTCGAGATGGAAGGCTAATTTACACACAGCATAGCATGTCAAATTCTTATTGTTAAATTGGCAATTAATCAACAATTTGCTAATTAGTTCACATAAATAATTGATTGTTCAAATAGCCTATTCATTTTAGCAACCCTAAAATGAAACCACATCACAGTTCTACACCCAGAAAAAAATAACCATTCATATTCAAGGCTAATGATCTAATTTACGACAAATCAATTTACCAGACACAGTTTAAGCCAAGTGTTGGAATACATGCTGGTGACTCAGTCAGGCAGACTTAGCCTAATATGTGTCTGAGAAAGTGACTTAAAAAGCTTCATTAGCTTTCTAACCATTTATTTATTCTAGAACACACTGAAATGACCGGCCATTCACCTGAAATAGGATTAAAAAAAACAATAGGATAAAAAAAAGAGCTTACATGATATTGGTCGTTTTCAGCCCACCAGACAACTTAGGTGAGCTACTGTTTTTGCTGGTTTCCTCAATCACCAACTTGCCAATGGCAGACTTGGCCTTCTCCTTTTTCTCATTCTCTTTTTCCTTTTCCTTCTCCATCGCCCAGTCTGCTGCCCGCAGCACAACCCTGTCTCTCCTAGCACCTCCGTTAAATCCTGTGCTCCCTGCCAGTGTAGTTTTTGCATCAGTGTTTTCAACAGCTGGACTTATTGTATGGTTTGTGCCGACTGTCACAATGCTCTCATTGCTAGAGTTTGATCCAAAGAATCTAACAGTAAAAGGAAGAGAAGGAAATAAGACATCAATTGTATGCAAGAAACAAGGCAATACAGTTAAAAATTAAAGAGACCTGGGTGAGAACAAATAACAGCCTGTCATGGTGTCACACCGATATGGAAATGGATACTCAGTAACTGCTGGTTTAAAAATGCCATCATTCATTTGTTGATTTATTATGTGAACATAACTTGCAGAGTTGCATAGTTTCTAGTCATCAAAAATTTCCTGGAAGCATACAATACACAGCTTTTATGATGCTAACAATTAACATCAGCCTCATAGCTCTAGGTCTCACTGGTATTCAGGTGCTAAACATGTAATTTCTGGCCTTAACAGTTAGAATTTGGTTTTTTCTTCCTGTATGTATTGCATCTATTGAAATGCACAAGGAAATAAGACAATATGTGCACTACCGACCCTGTAGACTTATTCTCACCTCTGCCTGGCCTCCTGGTTCTTCAAAACTGTGCTGCTGGGAGGTTTTGGGGACTCAGTGGGCTGTTTGTGGTCTGAGGGACTTTTCATTGCCAAACTGAGGGCTTCAGAACCTGCTGGTGGGGGAACAGAATGAGGGATGGGTGTTGGGCTAGAGGAGTGGTCATTCTTACCAACCCAAAAAGAGCTTGGTTTTAATGGAGTGGAGGTCTTCCCTAATCTTGCAACAGCTGGAGGCAAATTCTGGTCAGTTGGGACCGATGGCATGATCTTGATGGCTGCCATAGCTTTGCTATTAAACGAAGACAGCGGAACCTGCATAGGCTGGCTGCATGGAGGCTTTTGTGTTTTCGGGTGTGTCTTGCAGATAAAAGTGTTTGGTTCTTTTCCAGGTTTGTAAGTGCCTGAGAGAAGAATGTTGGAACACTCGCAGCACCTGTTAAATGAAAGCAATTTCAATGAAAGGCCATTAGTTGGTACAGACTAAAGTCAACAACAATTATGCCATGAAGAAAGTTATAAGCAATATGAGCTTAATGTCTTCATTAGCAGTGTTGGGCAAGTTACTTTAAAAAAGTCATTAAACTACTGATTACTGATTACTCCCTATAGATTTCAAAAGTATTTAGTTACATTACTAGTTAGATTACTAGTTACTTCCCGACCCTTTAAAGAAACTCTTAATTTCAAAAGTAATTAGTTACATTACTAGTTAGATTACTAGTTACTTCCCGACCCTTTAAAGAAACTCTTAAATCTGCTCAAACACACTTTATTATTAAATGTTACAAACCTACAACAACTCACAATGTTCTTGCCTTTAACCGAGATGAATTTAAAATAAAGGCTATATTTCCAAGTTACTGAACGTGAACTTCTGACTCTCCATGCTCTGTTTGTTTTCGTTTGAGCTGGTGTCGCACGCAGGTCTCCCGTAGTTGATGTCACGCGTGTGCCTGTCAGACAGACATCTGCCTGCCGCTGACAGGTTACTGTGAACTTGATTTTTTTTAGTAACGCAGCGGTAACGCAACGTTATTTGAATTATAACGGTAATCTAATTACCAATTTAAAAATCACAGTAACGCGTGTTACTGCCCGACACTGATTAGAACTATCTTGCCCTGCTTCTGCTTCCTCCTCTCTTCCTCTTTCCACTACAAAAACAAAAAATCCATGATAAACTAATTTGCCTCATGTACACTAATTTAATGATCTGTATTAGGCCAGTGATTTGTATTAACCCAACATGTAGCATTATCAAACATGGGGCGTTGTATACCTCAGTGTGTTGAGCAGGTGCCACATGCAAAGGCTACAGTCCTTGGTACAGTGAGTCCTGGTTTGAATCCCAAATCTGGTGGCCCTTTGCTGCATGTCATTCCCGCTCTCTCTGCCTTCCCATTTCCCATGTCTCTCAAACTAGCCTATCTATTAAAGCGAAAAAGCCCAAAACATATACTTAAAAAAAGAAAAGAATTAACAAACCTGTTTTCCCTCCAGCTCTTTGCTCTCCTGCCCGCCATCCTGCTTCCTGGCCATGGTTATCCTCTATGAAGAAAACAATGAGATTATGGTTTAGTTAGAATGAACAGACAGTCAGGTGCTGTAAGTTGTTTCTTGGTTCAAATAAAAGGACAGTCACCAAGCCCAGTGACCAAATAGATAAATATTTACATGTTACTCACCAAAATGTAATGTTATTACTTGTCAGGATTTTAACAAAAAAAAAAGAATTGACGACAGCACCATATGTTTTACAAATGATTAAAAGCCCAGCAACTTGCTCTTATATATGTAGAAAACTACAAAAATGCCCAACATTAAAAAAACAACTAGCCTACAGCTGAGAGAACATTATGAAACCTTCAATTCTCTCAGGCTACGGGTCCCCTCCAGCTCGCCTTGTCACCCCAGCACCAAATTGGAGAAAACAGCAGTGGCCAAATACAGATTATTGTTAGGTTAGATTTACTCCCAAAGCAGTCAGGTTTTGAATTTTGACTCAAATACCTGTCTATGCGATGCACTCTGATTGTAGCCCACTCTCATGACTACAGTCAAAGTGTCTGTTACAGTAGACTATCTGATTCCTCCTCAATATGATTAATGATGTTAATGTCAGTGATGCTTACTTTAGCCTAACTGCCTTGAATGTCACTTGTTTTGTTGCCTAAAGAATTCCCGACAAACTAAATCAAAACAAAACTAACAATAGTCTATTGAGAAGCATAACTAGCTAGCTAGCCTTAGAAAGTGAGAAAAACGTAAGCTTGACTTCAAACAAACATCATTAGCTGTGTTGTTATTGCTATTTCCACAGATTACACCTCTGGTAGCTTAATGGTAGGCTTATAAAAAGTATGACCGATGTTACTTTTTGCACTTTTAAATTCAATGTCCCTTAGATCGAGCTGTCCATGCCACTGGGCCATCATGATAAAATGACAACAACACTGTCACCTGCTATGCCGCTTACTGATGTCAATTTAAAAAAAAAAAAAAAAGGTTGGGTCATTATTCGCGCATGCTCTCTCGCTCACTGTATTTTACTCAATAGGTCTATGCGCAAAGCCCCGAAATGTTGAAATGGTAGTACTATTTCCAGTGTTAAAACTGTAGTAATGGAATATAAAAACCTCTCAATAGAGGAGGCAGAAATACACCTGCTTAAAATGAGACAAACATATTATGAACATGGTGAAAAACCTAGTAAACTGCTTGCTCACTTAATTCACTTTTGAACTTTAACATATGGCTGGCAAGACGACGATAACTCGTAGCACGATCCAAACAGTATTGAGGCCTAGCCACCAGGGCTCGCCCCCCGAGTCAAGTGATGTTAACCCGGCAAAGAAAGGCTCTCTAACTGCTGACACGACTTCAGACTTCTTCAGGCAAGAGGAGTGCCAGAGGGTTCGGGCAGCTGTTTCGTTGAAGCGGTGTCAACATTGCTGAAAAAAGCTTTCAGCCTAGCTGATGCACCTTTGTTGGACAGAGCTCACAGATCACTTCAACCTCCGCCTAAGTCAGGAGAACCTCCGCGCACCATTGTAGCCCGCCTGCATTACTACCATGACTGTAGCGGGAGTCTTTATCCGGCCCGGTTTAAGATCACTCATAACGGTCAGGAATGGGTCTTCTCCACCCCTGCCGAAGCCCAAGCATATGTTTTGCAGGCCATTGCAGTGCACAGCTCCAAAGCTACAGTTGACTAAGTGACTCTAGTAACGACTGAAACAGCACTACAAATGCATGTTGGAGTGTAGATAATTCATTTTTCATCCTTGAAGCGCCGTTGTAACCATAGGTCTTTTAAGACAGAAGGTTTGCCAATTATAGCTGCACAGTTTATGTACGAGTATCTAAATTTAGTGTGACTGTCACTAAACCAATGTTCTGTGATGTGGACTCAGGAGGTTTCTCTTTCCAGGTACTTACCCCTAGTGTTGGTAAATGGGATCTAGCCCGACGTTAAGCGAGGCTATAGGCACCCTACAAGTAAGTATAGGTGTGCACGGGGACCCACAGCCTTTTTCTTTTTTTTATGGGCATGTTCTTTCTTGGTACAGTTAAATGGTCATATTTTATGTTATGTACAACTCCAGTTCAACTGAGCTATCCACCAACACCTATTCTTAATGGCAGGGATCACAGATTGTGACTTAGGTTCTATTCGATTCTTAAGTTGGAACCTAAAGGGGATACAACACCCTATTAAGCGGAGTAGAGTGTTGATGCATCTTCGTGCTCTAATGGGTAATATTATACTTCTGCAAGAAACCCAGGTGAACGAATACAATAAACTGGATCGACCAAATATTTCACTCCAAATATGGAGACAGATCAAGAGGGGCTGCTATACTGATTAACCAGATAACAATGGCAGATTTATTATTGTGGTGGGTCAGATGTTTGGTCACCGAATGGTATTGCTAACTTCTATGGGCCGAACTGGGACAATCCTGTTTTTTTCTAATTTTATATCCAAAATCCCTGATTTTGACTCTCATGTATTTATATGGGGAGGTGACTTTAACTGTGCACTAAACCCCACATTAGATAAATCCCACCCTAAACCAGACAATAGGGTTTCAAAATCCGGAGAAACTATAATGGCGTGTATGCAAATCTATACACTTTACGACCAGGGGACGTATGTTAATCCCACCTCAAAACATTTTTCGTTCTATTCACAGGTTCATCATTCATATTCTAGAATAGACTATTACCTAATCAACCACAGAGTAATCTCTTATGTTACCAACTGTCAGTGCCCCAGTACAATTAGATATGACTTTTCCAAACAACCCTCAACCACAACGGATTTGGCCCTGACTTGACCCTCTGCTATTAACCCATGACTCATTTATTAAATTTATTTCAGAATAAATAGATACCTTCATAGACATAAATAATACCCCGGGGATGTCATATACTACCATCTCGGGGAGTCGCTCAAGGCTGAATTAGCAGAGCAAATCTATAATATAGATCAGACGTCATCAGCTGACTCTCCTCCTGACGCGTCTGAGACGCGACTGCTGCTACAAATGGATTATAACAACCGTGCAGAAAGACACCTGCTTAAAATGAGACAAATATATTATGAACAACCTAGTGAAAAATGTGAAACACCTAGTAAACTGCTTGCTTACCAGATAAAGCAGATAACTGCTAGCAGAGGAATACTGGAAATCTGTACTGCATCAGGCTCAATAATTACCAATACTAAAGAAATCAATGAACAATTTAAATCGCACTACTCTGATCTCTATTGGTCACAGGCGTCTCTTAACACAACTGAAATTCACAAGTTCTTTAATGGACTAAAAATCCCTCAGATTAAATCTGATGACCAGCTCCCCAATAACAGCCCAGGAAATTTTACATGCAATTAAATCACTGCAAAGCGGAAAGGCACCCGGGACGGACGGCTTCTCCATTGAGTTTTATAAAGCCTTTGCACCCAAGATAACGTCTTTGCTGGGTTTGCTATTCAAAGACATTCTCATCTAAAAATGCCCCACTCTATGTCACAAACAGTGTGGTCGCTAATAACTGAAACAAAAACATGTTTCTAAATCAAACATTCAAAAATCAAATGGGGTTGAAGTTCAGCCTTTCTGCTTTATTACAAAATGAAGCAGTCTCATGGTCCATGGTCCGTTGATCAGACGCTTCTGGTCAGCAAACATTCCTGGTTACATATGTAGCCCTTCCATGGGGGTGATCCCCCCCCTTCCAGCTTGTTGCCTTTCAGCCAATCAGACAGAGTTGGATTTTCAAATTCTCCCCCCTTCCTAACATTTCTTCCTGTCCTTTGTTCCCCAGTTTTACAATTTAACTTTTACAATTTGACTCAACCATCTGGCTAACCAGTTGTCCTTGCTCCATGATAGATTCTGTGTTCTTCATCTGCTAAGAGTTCCCCAAAATGCTTTTTTAAAGACGTGGGTCTGCTGTAAGGAAGGGTAAGCTCTTTTATTAGTTTACGTCACGGGAACATCCTGAATCAGTGCCGGCGTTAAGGGGGGGCATTCGAAGACATTTCCCCCCCAGCGAGTAGCCAGGCCCCCCCTACAAAGGCAAACCCCCCTCCCCGACATCTATAGTGCCGGATCAGGGTTCCCGCGAGGTCTTAAAGTCTTTAAAAGTTTACAATTCAAAAAGTTAAATTTAAGGCCTTAAAAAGTCTTAAAAATGCCCAGAATTTCATCCTAGGTCTTAAATTTAATTTACTCAAGTCTTAAAATTCGTACCTCCGTTCATTCCCAAGAAGCGCTGTCCGCAGAAAATAAAAATTTTTAATGCTGTAAAACTAAACCTTGAATTAGAGACCTATCGGCCAATCAGAAAATAGAATTTCTCTAAAAAAAAATGATTTTCACTTTCATGGCTGAGGCTGAGTTCCAAATGCCTTCCTCATCCTTGTATAGTGCACTACATAGGACACACCACTGATGATATTACTCACTATGTAGTGATATAAGTCCGAAAGTTCGAAGCTTGAGATTCAGGACACAGTGTCGCAAGTGTTGTGAAAGCTAATGCTCCATTAAAAATTAAATTAAAAAGTTTTGGAGTCTGCTTTCTTGCTGTTAACAGATGTATGGCAATGGGAAACTGCTCTTAATTTCCCATATTTTGGGTCGGTATCTTGGGAAAAATCCCTTATTTTCAATGCTGAAAATTAACAGGTATGGCCGAAGTGCCTAAAGTAGATTGGAGCATCACTCTTTATAACAACAGTCTGCAGTATTCAGCCTGCTTTAAAATTAGTTTAGGCTATTTGTAAACGTGGCTATATAAATAGTCCGTAAAGACATATTTTACAGGACAGAGGCCCTTCAATTG
>JBBPCY010072141.1:0-11280 GCA_037974405.1 Brachyalestes nurse | reverse complement strand
CAGTGAGACCAGTTGGATGGTAAAACACTACTAGAAGTTCCTCAAAGGTAATTATTGCCATTTTGTTTAAGAGTGAATAAGAGATTAGTTTTGTAAAATCTCCATCATTTCTCTTATTCTGATGTTTTGTCATTTCCTTTAAAATGATGCTTTAAAGAACAATACTTATATTTGGAAATTGGGAGAAATAGTGTCCGCAAAGCTGTTCAGTTCAATACTTGAAAGATTAAACCTGAGAAAGTGAACATTTTTGCAGTGATCTCTTGTTTTTTTTCTTCCCAGAGCTGTATTATCCAGGGGAAATGTATAAGTGTGCTGATACAACTGATTGAGGCAATAGCAGACATTAATAGCGATGGAACATTAATCAAAAGACAAAATTCAAAAGACAAAAGAGAATTTCCTTTTTGCTTTTTCTGTAATCTAAGTTAACATGAGTGAAGTCACTGAGGCTGTAAATAATTTTATTGCAAAACTGTACAGTCAGCCCTGTTGGACAACACAGCAGAGAACAGAACAATCATCATCAGGGCCAGCACTACATTTTAGGCTTGGCATGGGGCTATACTTGTTTTAATGGTAGCAATTAAGGAGTAGTTGAATTTAGACCCAAATCATTGTTTGTTCAGGAGCTCTGCCTAAAGTTGTGTACCTGCTGATATCAGGTGCTTGTCATTTGTTCATTTTATTTATTATCAGCTTTTGTATTAGTGTTGAGAACACTGGCCTTAATTTTACCTCTTAAAATGATCTTACCATACCATACAGGAAAAGAAGGAAAATTAAGGGTAAAGTGCACAGATTAAGGCTGATTAAGGGGTAAAACTACTGAAATTTCCTTTTACTTTTTCAAAATTGCCACTTAAATAATAGAACCTCCTGAATTAATGCCTTAAATTTTAAGACGAAGGGGTTTCACACTCATGTCTTAAATCTAATTTTAAGGTAAAATTAAGGGGTCGGTTTCACAATTTAACAGCCTTAAGCTATCCATTTGCGCACTCCTCGCCAGAGCTGGCTGAGGAAACGGAGAGAACTTGAAGTGGTCGGGCCTTTTGGGGGTGGTGAGCTTGAGGAACAAAAACAGAAGTAATAAGTTTAAGAATCAATAAGCATGTTTTTGCTCTTCTGCCTTGGTTCTCGAACTTTGATGTTGTAAAGTGAACCCAGATGTACAAGAAGGTCTAAGATGCTTTTTTTAATAAACCAGTGACTTCCTTAGATTGCGGCAATGCAAAGAGAACAAAGAGCCCGAATACGCTTTCAGCTTTCAGTGATTTCAGTAACCAGAGGACATCATTAAGAGTGATGTTTAGCCTAAGTTGCCTTGTGGCTCTTGGATTAGCACTCAATAAATTACCCTTCAAGTGCTCGCTTCGAAAAATGCACACTCTGGCCTGTGAAATGTGCTCTCAGAAAAAAAATAAATAAATAAACACACAAATAAATAAATAAAACTGAGATGTTCCACTTCATAGACCATAACCACAATTAATTGCAATTCCCTTCCAGTTTCATTTGAATAGAACTTAAGGTTAGCCCAAACAGCATTTTACTGTTTTCAAATATTTGTTGGTGTTGAATCAGCAATACTCCTTAAAACAAATAATATTTATTATTAATGATATGTTCAGAATATTCCAGTTTTTAATTTGTAGCAAATAGCTTTACACATTTATACAATCACTATTTATGATGGTTGACTCTGAGAAGCTGAGAGACGACAGATGAGTCTGAATGGGTTTCTGCTTACCTGCAAAGTCTAGATAAACTTCTATTAGCTTTCATCTCCAGTACATCTGTTAGCCAAACTTATTGTTCTTCTTAAATTTTATTATTGTCTTTCCTTCCGTTCACCAGAATAGCCGACTTGTTCACAGCTTTTTGCTACGTCTTGTGGTGACACCTCAGGCCATGCCGCTAAATACACACCTGTTTAAACTGAACAAAAGTATTGGGACAGAGCTGTCCTACAAAACTATGTGGACAAAAGTATTGGTACACAAACACACTCACACACTAATGGTACGCTAATGCTATGTTAATGCTATGCTAAGGCTATGTTATGCTAATGCTAATACTATGCTAATTATATGTTAATGATCTGCTAATGCTAGGTTAATGTTAATGCTAATGTTATACTAATGCTAGGTTAATGCTAATACTATGCTAATGCTACACTAAAGCTATGCTAATGATAAGTTAATGCTAGGCTAATATTAATGCTAGGCTAATATTAATGCTAGGCTAATATTAATGCTAGGCTAATGTTAATACTATGCTAATGTTAATACTATGCTAATGTTAGACTAAGGCTATGCTAATGTTAGACTAAGGCTATGCTAATGTTAGACTAAGGCTATGCTAATGTTAATGCTAAGGTTAATGCTAAGGTTAATGCTAATGCTAATGTTGTGTTCTGCATTTGAACAAGCACACTGCATTTTCTCTGTGGAAATGCAGCCTAGTTTATTTTAATGTTTTAATACCAAACTGACATTTAAAACTTTTGAATGACATGATCGAATTAAATAAAGTGCTCAAATACAAGAGGCATCAGACTATTTAGCGTAATGAGTCATTCATAATTATGACATTTGACATTTGGTATAATTACACTATAATTGTCATTACCATCTTAAACAACATGTGTTAAGACCTGTGTTTCTGAAAACATGTGTTTCTGAACCTTCATTTTTTTCAGATTGTCATGTTCTTTTTTTCCAGAAGGTTGTTGCTGAAATCTCTCATCTACTCAAATTTCCAGCAAACACTGCACTTCTGCCATAGACCAAAGTCATCCATTTGCTGCCATGTTTGTTAAATGGGATGAGCTGCCATTTTACAATTATTTAATGAAATAACAAAATTAAATAACAAGAATCAAATAAAGTGCTCAAATATAAAAGGCATCAGGCTATTTAGCGCAATGAGTCCCTCGTACTTATGACATTTTAGTATAAGTGTAACTTCAGCATTCAGCACTGACCTGCTTATCATCTAAGTCTAATGCAACTTAGCCAAGAGAAACATAATACATCATCGGGTTCACAGGCAAATGTTTTACCAACAAGGCTACCACCACCCATTAGAACCGAGGATGCCCGAATCCAACAGAACTGCGTCCGAACCCACCTCCTCACGGTACAGAGCGGTCACACCATTCCAACAAACTGAACTTTGGGGGTCAATTGTACTCTGTTATGGAATGATAGCACGTATTACCTAGTGTGAGTAAACTCTTAATCTCCAGTTTGTTAATCTCAGTAAACAAATAGGAAATAAAAAAATAAGGAAGTTATTTAAAGAAGCCCAATCCTAATTCCTGTATGTTTGTGTGTCTAAGAGAAAGTACAGTGAGATTTCAGGGTGGGCTGGTTTGCATCACAACTCCAAATCTGGAAACCATTCCTACTCCATCCCTGCTTATGTGTTGCTAGGTCTGACCCACAGGACCCAAAGGACCCACAGACCATTCTGGCTTGGTGAGTCATTTCACAGACCACTTACACCAGGCCTCTTTGGCCGTTGATCAATCCATGGCATGACGGAGGTGAACAGTAAACAGAAAACACCCCTCTTTCTGTGATATGCCATATTCAAACGTTCCTCATCACTAAGCCTTCGATGAACGCTTTCATTTTCTCGTTTCCACAGGCTCCCTCTCCATCCCTTAGCTCATCATGACTGACAAGCCATCAGGGCGACACTGTCAGGATCTCTCACTGAGTTTGATTAGCGTCTTGATTAAAAATCTGCTCCTTGTGCCATCACCCAGACTACTCCTTTCTATAGTAGGAAACATGACGAAGCCCAACCGATCAGAAAAAAACGCAGAAAAAGTCCTTATCGTTCTTTGAGAGATATGAATGTAGTCATCCATTTTTCATGATTTTTTTTTACTTCTCTGCAAGTTTGTAGTGTGTCATATTCTTTCAGGTTTCGGCTTTTTTTTTTCTTTTTTTTCCCAAGGAGATCAATAGAGTTGTGGATCAAAAAGCTTTTCTCTTATAAGGGGAGTTCAGTGGTATAAATATGCATCAGAGGAGCAGCAGATGTGCAGTCACTTCAGTTAGGCTAAGAAAGGTAGGCTGGCAGCAGCAGAAAGCCTCCGCACTAACAGTAGTTTGGCTCCTACCTCTCGCTACACAGACAGCGCAGACTTCAAAAGCCTATCACCAGCTCTGCAGGCTGGAGTGCACAATGTTGGTGGGGGTGGGTTGGGGTGGGGTAGGGGAGAACTTTCTGCTGTGCGCTTTATTCTCTACTTCATACATTGCTTTCTTTATTGCTCCTGTTTGGGAGGATTCAGTGTGCCTGTTTTAGGGAAATCGTTGGTGTCAAGTAGAACCCCTCAGTTTGCTCTTTTGGGGGTGAGGTCCTGTACTAGTATTCTGTTTTGGTGCCTTCAGTTTGCCTGTTTTGGGGAATTATTGTTGTTCAGTACAACCTCTCAACTTGTCACTTTAGTGCATCCATATTTGTGTCAAGTACTATTCTCCATTCAACCCGATCTCATGAGTTTTCGTGCAGCCATCACGATGTACAATGTAATCAAAACACGTGCTGAGATTGCGCTTTAGGGCTTTTTTTCATGCTGGGACAACGCTTCACTACTCTGTATTTTAATGTATAGTGCGTAACACCGCCAGTATCTGCGCTAGCTGGTGACTGTTAGGGTTTAGGGTTTAGTTCAAGTTCAAGTTTATTTATATAGCACATTATCATACACAGAAGGTCATTCAATGTGGTTTACAAAAATTAAAATTAAAACAAGGATAAAGGAAAATTTAGAATAAAATATAACAGAAGTAAAAATACATAAGAGCATTAAAAGTGCAGTAAGAGTGCAAATATTTAAGAATACATAAAAGTATTCTTTAAACGTGTGGTAAAATGTTTAAAGGAAGGCGGAGGAGAATAGTGCTGTTTTTAGATCTGATAGTAATGGGCATTTTGTTCCAGCAGCGAGCTGCATAATGACTAAATGCCATTTCACCATGTCTAGTTTCAGATCTTCTCACCACTAGCTGTCCGTGTTTAGGTTAAATTTAGGCTTAGGTTTAGGGACTTTCTCCGTCTCACAGCATTTCAACCCGTTTCAACCGCTTTGCAAACCAAAACGATAAGGAATCAACTCATTATTTCTCTCCTACTGTCCCACTGTCACCAGTTACCGCTGATACCGGCGAAGTTACGCAGTGCGCATTAAAATACAGGGTAGTGAAGTGTCGTCCTAGAACGAGCCCTAATCAAGCCCTAAAGCGTGATTGCAGCACATATTTTGATTACATTGTATATCGTGATGGCTGCATGAAAACTCGTGAGACCGGGCTCCTCCAGTTTACCTTTAATGGACAATACTACCTAGCGGTTCTCACACTGTCCTGAAGCTTGATTGTGTCCCCATATTGTGAGTTGCTTTGGATAAAAGGGTCTGCCACATGATTGTAGTAGTAGATTGTCGTAGTAATTCTAATTTGAGGTATTTCTGTTTTTGGTAATCCATACTGAAATCAAGTAGTACCTACATTTGTGTTCACATTTACATTGAGAACATTTGACAGACACTCTTATTCAGACCAACGTGCATGGGACTTTTATGGGCTGCTACTTGACTAAGATTCTACCGGAGATGGAGACTGACCCTGTCAGACTTTTTTGAAAGTTATTTGTGAAGTTGAGGGTCTCAGTAGTAGAGACCCTCTGAGGGTCTCAGTAGTAGTGATGGTCAGGGGAAGTTTATTCCACCACTCCAGTCCCAAAGTTGAGAAAAGTCTTGATGCATTTCCTGGGATGTACAGGAGCTCTGTTTTACTGAGATTTAGCTTTAGGTGATATGCTATCATCCACGAAGAAATGTCACTCAGACATGCAGAGATCTGAAAGTCGCCGGGAGGAAAGGAGAGGATGAGTTGAGTGTCGTAAGCATAAAAGTGGTAGGAGAAACCATGTGAAGATATATCACCAAGAGAGTGAGTGTATAAGGAAAAGAGAAGGGGGCCAGACATTGAGCCTCGGGGAACACCAGTAAAAAGTCTTCATGGGGCAGACATAGATCCTTTCCAAGGTAACTGTGATCCTCAGTTGAGATACAATCCATTGCCAACCAGAACTAGTGAATGAAGCCAGGAGGATCTAATGGCTGACAGGCTGCAGAAAGATCTAGAAGAATCAGAACAAAGGACTGTTTAGCAGGTTTGGCTACATGTTCAGTTTCTGGAGAACATGCTGCTTTGAATCCTGACTGGTTTGGATCATTAAGCCTATGTTGTGATAGAAATTGAGTTGAGTTGGATAAAAACAGCACAACTTTGTACAGGAAGGAGAGGACAGATTCCAGTCTGTAGTGGTGTCATGGCTTTTTAAGGATTGGTGTAACTACAGATGATTTGAAGGGTGTTGGAACATGGCCTGTTCCCATTATTATGTGTGGGATATAAAGAGGAAGATCCAATGATATAGTCAGAAGTGTGGGTGAAGTCTTGATGTGGTAGGGTTTCAGGATGCCAGGAGCTGAAGAACATCATCCGTGGAAAATGGTGTAAAGCTGGCAAGTGGCAGATGGTCAGTAGGTTGAGAGTAGGAGAGAGTTGGACGATGGCTGAAGGGAAGGGTTCATCAAAGAAGGTGTCAGTCACTATTACAAGGTGCAAGAGGAGCAGTTGGTTTGATAAGTAAAGAATGTGGCAGTTTGTAAGGGTGGGATGCAGATTCTTCTAACTTAGCTTTGAAGAAGGAGGAGTTTGATAGCACCGCTCAGCTTGTCTTTTTCTGTGAATCCATAATGGTGTCTAGGAGAGCACTTAACGCAGTGTGTTTTTGGGGGTCTAATATGGGGCTTTCATTGTCAGTCAGAACCTGTCAGCTTGTGTTTTTTGGGAAACCTTTGCAATAAGCTGTTCTGGGTTCTTCAGTTTGCCTATTTTGGGAAATTCGTAGTAGTGTTATTTACAATATGTCGGCTTGCCCTTTTGGTGCCTCAGTACTGGTGTCAAGTGGAACTTTTCAAATGATCTTTAATGGAAAACCTGTTCTCTTAGCTTTTGTTTAGGTCTGCAGTTCTCTATTTTAGAGAATCCTTGTTGGCATCAAGTAGCTTGTTAGCTTGTCTGCTTGTTCTTTTGATGAATCTGTATTTGTGTTAAGGAGAACCCTTTAGTTGACCATTTTTGTGGGACCCTTACCAGTATCCAGGTTTAAGGACTTAGGCCATACGAGTGGATCTGTGCCGGCAGCGCAACAAATGGTAAATTGTTGTCAAACGGTAAAACAGCCCCACATTTGAAGTTCCCCTGGTTTGTGTTGATGCTTGAGGTGTCAGACGTCATGCTGAGCTTAATCTGGTGTTCCGATTTCATGTAGAACCAAAGTTATTGTAATTTAAAAACATGCAATAATAATAATAAGAGAGCGGCTGTACGGCGGCATGCAAAACAGCAGCAAATGCCAAGAGTGTAAGAACAAATACAGGTTTTATACTGTTCTACAGTATTTTTATTTTTTGGAATTTTACTAGGACATTGCAGTCTAAGGGTTCATTTAATCTAATATGCAGAACCCTTATTGGTGTCAAGGAGAATGGACTGGGAAGGTCCCTAGCTGTTTTACTTAGTAGTCTAGTGGTCAGCTGGTAGTCTAGTGGTTAGCTGGTAACCTAGTGGTTAGGGCATTAACCCTGCGATCCCGAAGTCATGGGTTTGATTCCCAAGACCGCTAAGCACCTCTCAGGTACCCTGAGTAAGTTACCGTCCCCACACACTGCTCCCCGGGTGCTGTGGTCCTGGCTGCCCACTGCTTCACTTGGTGAATGGGTTAAATACATAAAGATGGAAAAATTGCATCATTTCATCACAGCTCACTTTCATAATTCTTTCAAAGATTACAGTGATGGATTTACAACAGGTTGTTATTTAGGTGGCTGAAGCATAGTGGAGTTTGAATGTGAATGTGGATTTGAATGCGGAATATTATTTTTTTAGTTGTTACAAATAATCCAGTTTGTTTTAGAGCAGAAAACATTTAGTCAGCATGCATGAAGTTATTCTAGCAATAGTTCGAGATTCAAGGTTGCTTTATTGTCATCAGCAGCTGTGTACACATACAAAGTGAGATGAGACCACATTTCTCCATGGACCACAGAGCAACGAGAAACAATTAGAACTAGGACATTGACATGAAACATTTAGCACCGTTTTTGAGTCACATGGAGAGGCTGCCACGCAGACGTCTACTCGTGCCGCCATCTTGAATTATTTTGAATTATTATTTTTATGACTAGTAAAGTATGTGGACCGAATCTTGTATAGTTCTTTCAAAGTTGATTACATTGTTGTATGGTCATTATTCCATGGGGTAGCAAAGAGTCTCATAGAAACAATCCAACGAATAGGTTCCACTGGGTTCTGCAGGTTTACCACAGTCACAGTTGTTTAGCTGTCCTGTCTAGTGAGGGTGTGGTGCCCTAGTGGGTAGGACATTCGCCTCTGGACCAAGAGGTCCTGGGTTCGAATCCTACCTTCAGCAGATCACCACTGGGTTCCTGAGCAAGACCCTTAACCCCAAGTTGCTCCAGAGAGACTGCCCCCTGTAGTTAGGGAATGGAAGTTGCTTTGGATAAAAGTGTCTGCTAGATGCCGTAACTGTAAATATTATCTGGTGTTTTTATATATTCTACGCTTGTATTCCTCTGTAATGTTCTGCTATTGTGGGCTGCACCATGAGTCAGAAGAACTACATTTTGCTACAAAGCATACAAGTTGTAACAAGGAATGAGAATAAAGATCTGACTTTCACAGACCTATAAAGTCCTACTTCAAAATTTTTATAACATGCCCCCACCAACTTCAGCTGAAGTTGGTGGAAGAGCCTTTCTCAGAATTTCATTTGACACACTTGCCCTCTGCTGGGTTAGCTATACAAACTGCAGAGTCTTTCTTTGTTATGGTCTTTTTTTCTGTTAGCTGTGTAGCCTTCATCTTGCTGACAAACACATTAACTGACTGAAGTAAAAACGTCACTTCAGCAGTCATGAATAATTAATGCAGAATGAGTTGTCTGAACCCTAAAGCCATGCAAATGAATGTTATGATTCTGAAATATCATGCATTCTAAAATAGTTTGATGCTCATTAATACTTTTTTTAGATTTTGTTTTAGGTAACAATGATTCCTGGACAAAGTAAGTTCTTTGATCACTTTTCCGATCACCTGTCATAAGGTTCATTTAACTTTTAACTTTACTAAAGCTAATAAATTAAAGGGAATGGCCCTGAGGGTGGTAGAATGATTCTTCTGTGAAGACAAGGGCAGGCTACAAATGGTATTTGAAACGGTCAGCAAAGAATCTGAATCAGTGATACGACTGGTGAACAGTAGTAATGTTAATGCATGCCTTATCGTGTTTGGATGACGTGGTTTACAAAGAAGGGCTCTCTTTGTCACCCAGTAGAGGAATTGTGAATTGGTTTAATGAAAATACTTTGAGTTATGATCCACCATGGGGGGAAAGCTTGCATGACGAATACTAATTTTTTATTTTCATTAAAGCATTTGGCAATGTCTCTCTCTCTCTCTCTCTCTCTCTCTCTCTCTCTCTCTCTCTCTCTCTCTCTCTGTTTGTCTCTATTTGTTTTTGAGTGAAATAGTGAAGAGAGGGAGAGAAATGTTGCATAGCCCCCATTATATCAATTATATGTCCTTTGAAAATGTGGAAATTACTGCAGACCCACATTGTTCACTTTTCATGGGAGCAATTAAATTAAGCTCATTTTCAAAAATATACAATTCCACTTAATGTCCTGTCTGCTGAGAGAGAGAGAGAGAGACAGAGAGAGAGAGATCAGACCTCTTACAAAAGCAATTACTAAACTCAGTATTGTCATTAGTGGGGGCAGACCTTACCTGTCTTATCTCCTTATGATTAGCTATATCCCTGTGGGACAGAAAAAAGAAAAGTCAAATACAGTGCTTGCTCTTTTTCTTTCTCTCTCTGTCTCTTTCTCTCTCTCATTTCCTCATGTGCACTCGTTAGAAAGAAAAGGCATTCATTATAACAACTGAATAGAGAACTAGGCTTTGGTCGATAATTATTTAAAGGGGACTGGATTTGAAGGTAAAGAGAATGGATTTTGAGCTGAATGCGTGTTTTCTGTAGATTAAAGGGGAATTCCAGCAGAATTTTTAAAACACCTGTGTGGTAAAGTCACTCAGAATGGTGTGATGTGAAATGCACCATTCTAAACAACCTTAATGGGATGGTTCACAATGGTGGTGGCACAACACCTGAGGCATTTATTGTCCCTAAAAGCAATAAGCCACCAAAACCTATGCCTGATGCCAAGTGGTATTGTTTTAGGACAGTTTGGAGACACATTTCTGTTTTACATTCATGGAAGAGAAGGTAAATGCAGACATCTCAGGCATCAGACTCCTGTCTCTTTCGTAGAAAAGCCATTTTCAATGCTTGGTGAACCTGTTCACCTGAAGAATCTCTGAATACCCAAAAGCAAGTTTACTTTGAGGAACCTGGCTTGGGGGGCGCATGCATCATCTGCTTAGTAAAGCTTCCAAGAAAGAGGCTGAAGTCATATGAAGTATGATCAAATCGGCTTCTACCGTATCTGACTTTAATAACAGCTGGTACATTTTCTCTTCTGAGCTGGTAGATTTTCTCTTCTCTTTACCCCTTTGCTGATCGAACCATGACATTTATTCCCAGCCCATGAATATGCTATAGAATATGCAAATAGGCAGTGAGAATCAAAATACACAAGTTCTGTACTTGAGTGAAAGCAGGGATACTATTGATAAAATATTAGACCAAACAGACCATGTGATGTAAACTGCACACTAAAATCTCTCTCTCTCTCTCGCTCTCTCTCTTTCTCTCTCTCTGTCTCTTTCTCTTTCTCTCTCATTTGTATGTATGTATGTATGTATTAGGGCATTAACACAAAAGTAGACTATTCGGCTTCAGAGGCACTAGTCGACTCTGCCTGAGAGAAGTCGACTAGTCGAGTGTTTTTTTCCTCACTCTGTGCGCGCTTGTGTACACAATGCAGTCCCTGCCTCTGATTGGTTGGCGCTGACACGCGTTCCATGGCTTAACCAATTATTGGAGTCCCTTCATAAAACGGGCGGTACCGGTGCCGCTTAGAACAAAAGGTAAACACAGATAACAACAAGGCAAGAGACACGGCAGCGGAGACACACACACATCACATGTGTGGAGATACTTCACTCTAGACACACAAACAGCACGGAGACCTGCACAATCTGC
>JBBPCY010072140.1:0-11280 GCA_037974405.1 Brachyalestes nurse | reverse complement strand
AAAAGGGAAAACAGGGCATACAGGAGGGAAAGAAACTAATATTCAGGAGACGGGGAACGGGATCTACGAGGCGAGGAAGAGGCGGCCGTGACACATACATTCAGTGATTTGGTCTTTCTGTCAAATTTAGTGGTATAATTGGGTATAATTGGATCTGAATTTAAGACTGAAGTAATTGGCCATTTGTATATAAGTTATTTGTTTAGATTAAATTAATTTACCAAATTTCAAGTGATTCTTTATTTTATTTAGCTGTTTATTACTGCATTTCTCTTGCCTCAAAAAGAAAGACAAAAAAGGACGGGTTTGTAGCCTTCTGAACAATGAACAGATTCATTTACAGCGCTTTGAAAAAATATAATAAATCCTGGATTCATAATCAACAACATTGTTGTTAAATTTGACAATTGACTAAACCAACAAACTATTTTAACAGGATAAATTAAATATTTGCAAAATGTGTGGGTCTGGGTAAATAAATGTTTTCTAAAACTATTCAAATGGATTTATAGTGTTTTGGAAAAGAGATCTTTGTATATATCCTTAACTTCAACAACCAAATAGACATGCTTTACCTTTTCATTTTTTAAACAGTGTCAACACTGATATTGCGGGTTAAACCAGTTTTCCTCTAATTTCCATTTAAAGTCTGAACTCTTCTGTCCTCAAAGTATACAAACACACACACACACACACACACACACACACACACACACACACACACACACACACACTAACTGGTGGCTTATGACATTAAGTTTTTCTTTCCACAGCTTGTAGGTGTTGGATGGTATGCAAATAACACCATTGCAGAAGAAGACATTAAAATACCCTTTGAAGTGGCCGATCAGAATGACAACCCACCTGTGTTTATTCAGCCCCAAGCAGCAAGCGTTTACGAAGGCAGTCCTCCAGGTGAGCCTGACCTGTTGAAGCATTTATAGACCTGGAAAAGCGTGCAACCCACAACTGAGCTCTGTTGAGTCTTGTTACCTAAACCTCTGAGAAACACAACAAAGGTTACACATAGATTAACACTTCTCACAAAACATTCTTGTATGGAAAAATAGTCTCACTGAGTCTGAGAATGATAAGGGCTTGATAAGGGGTTGTTTTGTAAATAATGTTTCTTACCTCCCAGGGACTTTCGTTACTCAAGTCAATGCTACGGATGCAGATTTGCCTAATTCACTTCACACTAAGATTGTCTACGGTATAATCAATCAGGAGCCAAAAGGCCCGCAATTCTTTTCCATGGATAAAGACTCCGGGCATATCACTGTAAAAGACTCATCGCTGGACAGAGAGGTGTTCATTTTCAGAAGTTTTTGTTTCGCTTTGCTACTTCAGCTGAAGTATATGCTACTTATATCAGTAGTACATATGAAGATTCTACCACTTCACATTAATCCACATTCACTTTTTTCAACCAGAGCCAAACCTCTTACGTTCTGACTGTGAAAGCCACTGATCTGGGTGGTGCTCTAGGTGGCAACACAGCAACAACTACAGTACAGATTTATGTTCTGGACATTAATGACAATGCGCCAACTTTGGAGAAAGATGAGGTAATTGATTCTCCGTACACTCTCTATAAATGTTATAAAAATGACACTGAGATGTTTTGTGGTACCAAAACGACTGTTGACTGTTCTCCTGATTAGTATATCTGACTCTTTGTAAGGAGATAATCAGTGTACTTCACTTTACCTGTCAGTGGTTTCAGTGTTATGGGTAATGGGTGTACACTCATTTAAGTGCATCTCAATCCATTCTTATTACATAATAATCCTAATACTCTTACTACTACTACCAGTAATTAAATTCTATTTTATGATAATTACATAAATCAGATTATCAATCACAAAAATAAGTAATGCTACTACTTTTACCATTAGTAGTAATAGCATTAGTAGTTATAGTCACTGAGATATATTTATGAATATTAAATGAATAGAAACATTTTATGAATATTTCAATTAAGTAAATTTAGGACTACTAGTGTCACCGAGCTACCCTTGAGCAAGGTACCATCCCCACTAGGGGTGGGAATCTTTAGGCACCTCACGATTAAATTCGATTATGATTCAGAGGGCTACGATGCGATTATAAAGCGATTATTGATGCATCTTGATGAACCAAAATGAATGTACTTCCTATTTTTTATTATCAAAACAATCAGCTGTGTAATTCTTCAAACTGAAAAACAATTGCACTGAAGTCACAGCCTTGACACATAAATAATGCTTGTGGACTTCAGCTTATTTTGAACAACATAAACAGCTGATCTTATTCAAAACTAAAGACCTGTTCAAGACCTGTCACTTCAAGTTCTGAGTATAGAATATCTCTGAAGTACTTTGGCTTTTATGAAGTTGAAGGGAACAAGACCTGGACAAGAGTCACACTATATGCAAGTTGTGCAAAACTAAATTGAAATATTTTGGAAACACGACAAACATGAGAAACTACATTGAACGTTTTCACCCGGAGGCACAAGCAAACCACCCGCTAACCAGAGGACCATCGAGCAAGCAGTGTCAAAGTTTCCACCGAACTCAGAAAAGGCGAGCCGAATTACAAAGTCCAAGCATCACTTGAGCTGCTAGTATATCTCTGACAAAAAAAAAACAAATCTATAAATAAATACATAAAATAGAACAGAAAGTCTCTGGTTAGCGGTGGCAGCTACCACCGGCTGCTTCACTTGGTGAATGGGTTAAATACAAAGAAAGAATTTCACATTGTTCACATTGTGTGCTGTGGTGTGTTCATCTGTGACTATGAGGACACTTTACTTTAATTTACTTTTAACAATAGAGTTATATGGCACTCTTTTTATGTAGTACAGTGAAGTTATTGTTACGAGTGTTCTTTATTCTGATGTACTGCATCCATGTACTGAAAGCTAGTCATGAAATTTACAGTATCCAATCTCGGACAGTTTTTCTCATGTAATTATTTAGCTACAGAAATGTATTATTTATTATTGTATTATATTGTTACTATTATTGTATTGTATTACAATATTATTGTATTAAAGTATAGAGACCTGTGTGCTGGTAGTTTGAGAACCTGGTTTTAGGATGACCAGTTTTCTCACCAGCGTTATCAAAATGTAGATTATGTATTCCTATAAGTGATATTACTACATTTTAATTGTTGATGTTTTACTGTTAAGTATGATGTGTCCGTGGATGAGAACGTGGCTGATATAGAAGTACTACGTGTCAAGGCCTTCGATAAAGATGAAGAAAGGACAGACAACTGGCTGACCGAATTTGAGCTTGTGTCAGGAAATGAGAATGGCTATTTCAAAATTCTAACGGACCCCGAGACAAATGAGGGAGTCGTGTACCTTGTCAAGGTTCGTGCATACAACTACAAAACATCAATGCACGCACTTCTGTAAACATATTGCTATGTGTAGGAATGGTCAATGGCCTTTCTATCTGTTAAAAAAAACACATATACTCATTGCCAAAACTGAATAAATGTTATTTATTGACTAATGTAAAAATCATAAATATCTTAATGTAATGCATGCTTAAAAACAGTGCCACAAAGCGGGATAGTACAGAAGAAGCACATTCTACTTCCCAGAGAACCATGCTTCGAAAACAGATTCTTCACAACCATACATGTCATTTACAAAAAATCTCCAAAGAACCCTTTCAGTCTTTTATGGAACCAAAATGGTTCTTCTGTGGTATTGCGCAATAAATGTTTTCAAGCAACTCTAAGAGTCTGTGATGATAAAGGAAATGCATAATTTACTGGCAGCTTGAACTTACTCTTGCATCTTGCTCTCTCCTGCAGCCTATTGACTATGAGTCAGTTTCTGACCTAAATTTGGGTGTCACTGTTAAAAACAAAGCTCCTGAGGGAGCACCAGCATCTTGGGGTGGCTCTGGGGGAGGACCAGCTGCAGGAGGCGGTGCAGGAGGAGGTACAGGAGCTGGGACTGGTGGAGGAGGAGGATCAGGAGCTGGGACTGGTGCAGGAGGAGGATCAGGTGCTGGGACTGGTGCAGGAGGAGGATCAGGTGCTGTTTCAGGCACAGGAGGATCAGGTGCCGTTTCAGGCACAGGAGGATCAGGTGGGGCAGGACGTCCTGGCGTAGCATTTCCAGGGGGGAAACCAATTCAGATCAACCGCAAGGTATACTCCTTAAAAGTCAAAGTGAACAACCGGCCAGATGGCCCAAAGTACGGACCGGATCCTAAACGTGTGCCTGTGTCAGAGAATTCTAAAGGCAATTCCGTTCCAAGAGTAATTGCCAAATACCCTGCCCAGGATGGTGACACAGGCAAACAGGCAGAAAAAGTAAGGTTAGTGCTTGTCTAGATTCTAGATTTTTCAGATGTACCAATATATATTTTGTATTTCAAAAAATATATAATGCCATTGATTTGGTGAGTGGCACCAGTTCAGGTTCAATATGAATGGCACATATTCAAACTGTAGCAACACTGCTGTTTATTTGGTTTTTTTATCTTATTATTAATATGCATTATATTTATTTTTAGATATGCTAAAGGTTATGATCCTGCTAACTGGCTATCCATTGATGAAAACACTGCTGACATCAAACTAATCAAGACGCCAGACCGTGAATCACCATACGTCACCAATGGAACTTATTATGCCAAGATCCTCTGTATAACAGATGGTAAATAATTGAATGTAAACATTACACATTTTTAGAAGACCACTAACTCTTAAGCTGGCAGGGTCTAAAAATGAGATAAGAAGATTTCATTTGAAGATCCTCTTTCCCAGATATGCCCTCTCAGACCGCCACGGGAACCATCGCACTGCAAGTAGAGGACTCCAATGACAACTGTCCTACACTGCTAAGTACATCGCAACGTGTGTGCAGTGATGTTCTAGGCGTAAATGTAACAGCAGAGGATGCAGATGCCCATCCCAATGGTGCTCCTCTCCAGTTCCTTGTCATACCGGAGGAGACACAAGGGAAATGGAGGTTGAAGAGGACAAGTGGTGAGTTCCATACGTTCAAATATAGCATAGCACTAGACATAGCGAACATACTATGCTATGTCTAGAAAATCCACAAATAATCTATAACCAGGATGTCCTCGGCATGTCTCTGATCCCACACCTTCTCAGATGTAGCAGCTGTACTGCTGCCAGAGGAGAGTTTGTGGCCTGGCTCCTACAAGGTCACTATGGAAATCAAAGATCAGCAGGGCCTGGCATGCCCTGACAAACAAGTCCTTCAGTTAGAAGTGTGCACCTGCTCAAGCGAAGGGACATGCAGCTTTTATAAGTCACAAGAAGGAGCTATTGCCTTTTCTAAAACCGCTGCCTCTGCATCAATTGGAGCATCAGGCATTGGTTTTTTGCTTCTTGGACTTCTGATTCTCCTTTGTGAGTATGCTAAAGTCCCTAAGTTGTGTCTATATGTATTCCAACAAAGTGGCAAAACTAATTAGAAAGTGTGTCTGGATACTTTTGAACATCTAGTGTATGTTCATTTGAACAATGTTCCATGAAGAGATGCTTGTGTGTGTATTGTTTTGATATGTTGACTTTTACACTTGCCGTATCCTTTCATGTTTTTAGTGGTGCCTGTGCTCCTGCTGAGTTGCTCTTGTGGAGGATCTGCTGGAGGGATTGGTTACCCAAAGTATTTTGCTGACTTGCCGTTTGATACAAAAGAGTCCTTAATTTACTATCACACAGAAGGACCAGGAGAAGATCGGGTAAAACATTCCACAATTTATGAGAAACAACAAATCTATTTATTAGAATATGTTGCGACAGAAAACCTCTACATAAGCACAGTAAAGTACCAGAGAGATTCAAAGTGGTGGCTTGTGTGCACAGTTTTACTGTTTATCCTTGTTGTCTAAGAGTACAGCGTACCTCTCTTGTCTTTTTGAACATTAGTTGAATATTAAAAATTGAATATTAAAAAAAATGTGTTCATTTATCCCTACATAGTAGTGCTGCTAGCTTTTAAACAACAGTTCTTCTATTAACCTAACATGCTCTATGCAGGAGGTTCCTCTGCTGAGTATTCCAGTCTCAGCCCTAATGTCTGAAAGAGCAAATGTCCAGGCGAGCAAGACTTTAAACTGTGCAAACGCCCCCGACGGTGGTTATGGTTATCCCCTGACTGACACCATGGAGATGATCTACAATGCTTCAGGAGAGAACAACTTCCATTGTTTAATGGACAATGACATGGCCTTGTCTGATGAGTTTTTAGGAAGATATTTCACACAGGTAGGTGACTAAAACTGTGAAGAGGGCTTAGGTAGGTCTCAGTCAGAAGTTATGTAACCGTTCTCAAGTTCTCATCATGGGGAAGAGTCGTAGGTCCGCATGTTTTCTCTAGAGCAGTGTTTCTAGATCCTGTCCTGAGGACAGAGTGCACAGTTACATCTGTTACCTTCCTCAGTACACTTGATCCAACTCAACTAATGATCAAGCACTCGAGCAGCAGCTGTGCTAAGGGAGGAAATTGCTGAAACTTTGTATTGCAGTGATTGAATAATTAAGAAACACTGGTATGGAGAATCAAATATCTCAACACATGACAAACGTTTGTATGAAATCCAACTGCCCCTATGAAATTTCAAAGAAGTTCTAAAATCTGAACGTCCTCTACACATCAGCTATTGGGATTAAACTTTAGCTAATTCTGATTGTAGCCCCTCTTAGACAACCATATTCATAGTAAGGTACAACAGTAATCTTTTTTTCAGAATGATTTATAAATTTGATTTTTTTTGTTGCAGAAAGCAATGTTGGATGCAGAGAATGAGGCACATAAAGAAGGCTTGCTGGTTTATGATTATGAAGGAATGGGATCTTCTGCTGGTTCTGTGAGCTGTGATAGCCTTCTTGAATCAATCGATGACCTTGAGTTCCTGAATGACTTGGGGACCAAATTCACCCCCCTGGCCCAGGTCTGTGGATTCACAAACCCAGAATTAGAACCTGTTGTGTCTGAGGCAATTCCTGAGATAAAGGCAAGCTTTGACATGACAACACAGATTACCCATGAAAGCTCTATGGATGTTGAAAGCTCTAGTCATGTCATGAAATCGGAGATAATTGCTGAGCCACCACCTGCTGCCCCATCGGTGAGTGAGAATACATCCATACAAAACCC
The DNA here is from genome assembly GCA_037974405.1 of Brachyalestes nurse. Taxonomy (NCBI): domain Eukaryota; kingdom Metazoa; phylum Chordata; class Actinopteri; order Characiformes; family Alestidae; genus Brachyalestes; species Brachyalestes nurse. Next base: position 4,133 of record JBBPCY010072140.1, on the reverse strand, counting down.
AGTTTTAATGGTTCAGGAACCTGTGTACTACATGGTTGAGCAGGCACCCAGCACTGTTCTTCTAGCAAGACAGCCCTCTGTTGGATTAGGGCAAGGCATGTACCTGGTCAATGGAATGGCAGAGCCTGAAAGGTTAATTCTTAATCAAAATTATTGTGCAGAAGGAAACTCAAATAAAAGAGTCTTCAATGGAGATTCAGAAAAGAGCATCATCATTAATTCCAAACCTCCTCTCTTGCGTCAAAGAAGTTTGGGGTGGATGCATCAGCGTTCTTTCTGTGGAGATTTTGGGCCAGAGGCTGTGGTTGATCAAACACCCAGCATTAACAATGGTCAAATACTCAAAGGTGAGTGTGTTGTTTTCATGGAAAATGCCACGGGGCCAGGACATATGGTTTTAGGAGAGGTGGTAAATGGACTAAATCAAAATGTAATTCAGAACTTTTCACCAACTCAGAACTATGTTATGGTGCAAGAGCAATTCTCTCCAACAGCATTAAATCCTGAGAGAATAGGCACCATGCATATGGGACCTGAGAGAATAGGTACAGTGCAGATGGGACCTGAGAGAATAGGTACAGTGCAGATGGGACCTGAGAGAGTAGGTACAGTGCAGATGGGACCTGAGAGAGTAGGTACAGTGCATATGGGACCTGAGAGAGTAGGTACAGTGCAGATGGGACCTGAGAGAATAGGTACAGTGCAGATGGGACCTGAGAGAGTAGGTACAGTGCATATGGGACCGGAGAGAGTAGGTACAGTGCAGATGGGACCTGAGAGAGTAGGTACAGTGCAGATGGGACCTGAGAGAGTAGGTACAGTGCAGATGGGACTTCAACAAGTAAATCACGGAGTGGGTGTAATGAACATGATAAGTCTTGTGGAGAATCCAGGTCAAGTTCTAGAAGGAAGTCAAGCTGCTCCAGCTGAGATAACAAATGTGAAAATGAGTACATTGCAGAGGGGTGTTGGGGGAATACACTACAGGGAAGGTGTACTTGGAACACATGAACAAAACAGAACAGCATTTGGGCAGGGTCCAGGTCAGGTACAAGTGGGGAGTCCATTTCATGTAAATGAAGTTTTAAATACACTACAAAATTAAAGGCCTTAATTTTACCCCTTAAAATTACATACAGGAATTTTTTAAGATTAAGGGGTATTACACTCATGCCTTAAATCTAATTTTAAGGTAAAATTAAGAGGTTGGTTTCACAAATTAATGGCCTCTTAATTCAAATTAAGGGGTTTGGTGTATTTCCAGGGGAAAATTAAGGCAGGGTTAAGCACATTTTAAGTGCATTGTGTTTCGTGGTGATAGATGCCTCGTCAGTGAAGATCATTGATACAGAACTTCTCGCTGTTTTTGAGAAATTAGATTTTAAAGAAGCATGTATTATTTTTTTTTTTTAAGCTGGGGAAGCTGTGTGGCATTAACGCCTGATATTTGTACCCTCTGAGCATCCTGCACATACAGGAAAAAAAGAAGAAATGTTCATTTATAATTGTACCAGAAAGTAATGGAATTATATTTTTATTTTGCAATATCTGATTAAATGTTTCATGGTAAATAGCATTTCTTTGCTTCTATACATAGGTCAGTGTTTTGTCATTAGATTCAGGATTTGTTGCTATTGATCATACATTCATATCTTTCACAAAAAGTAATATGTTAAAGCACAAAAATGAGACACTTATGCAATAAAGAAAATGCACCATTATTGTACTCTTACATCTGTAGTCTGCTATTCATTGCTTAATCAGTGGGTTGTTGAGGTTTTTCTTTCATTTTCTTATTAATTTTTCCTTTTATATTTTGATACCGATGAATAATAGTTTCAACATATGCTGTGTAATAAAACTGGAATCCAGGTACTACAATAAAAGTCTACATGAACCACAGTATCTGAGTGAATAAGTCCGTTTACACCATGATCACCACACGCCTTGAGTAGCGGCTACTGTGAATAACAAACATAGCGTAACAAGTGGTGTGTTTCGTTTCTTTGTTAAGCCTCTTGCGGGCACCCATCCATACAACCACATTATCCTGTTATGACAGCTGCGGTTACACAGTGTTTGGGAGCTGACAGAACAAAACAATTGTGTCTCAGCTTTTTCTTTTTCAGATTCTCACATTTTAGTGACATAAATTAATTTTAGTGACATAAATTAAGTCTCGTCATCTTCTTTGACCATTTTTATTTATTTTTTCTTTTAACCTCATTGCACTGAACATTTCTCCAGTCATGCAAAAATAGCTTTGGATCATCTCATGGATTGTTTCTAAGTGTGATCTTGGCTTGCTTATGTCCATCCTACACCAATTTAATTTACAAGCTCTACTAGTGTTTGTAATCTTCCATGACTTTTACCCAATTATTTGAACATAACTGGGTACATTTACCTATTTGAAAAAGAAGGGTGTTTGTGAAAAGGCTTCAGCTCCAGACAAAAATAAGAGATTTATTTTTAAATTAGCATCTCCATGAGTATGACAACCATTAAATGTTCAGTTCCTACACAGGCACCTCATTCTGCTTCATGAGATACTGATTAGTGATCACCTGAATCAAACCTTATTTAATGAGGAAAAGTATAAAACCCACTGCTGTAATCAACACTCTCTTCTTGCATTGTGACCAGTTGGATGGCAAAACACCACTAGAAGTACGTCAAAGGTAATTATTGCCATTTTGTTTAAGAGTGAATGAAAGATTTGTTTTCTTTGAATTATTCAAGCTCTGTAAACACTGCCTCATTTCTCTTATTTTCATGTATTGTCATTTCCTTCAAAAATTCTGCTTTAAGGACCAATATTTTTATATTAGAAATTAGGAAAGGTTTAGTCAGAAGTTCTTAAAAATGAAGGCAAAGCTGTTCAGTTCAATACTTGCACTTGTAAAAGATAAAATCTAAAAAACTGGACATGTTTGCTGTGGTCTCTTCTTTTTTCCAGAGCTGTATATTTTAAAAACTTTCTAGAGTATTACAGAGTGCCAGTTCCTAATCAGCCACAGTTACAGTCACTCAGTTCACCATTAGGGCAGCCACTGGCAAGACTGTGCAAGATCTCTGCATGTTTATGTGCTTGCGTTTTGCTGACAGTTGCAAGTTCTGAACCTGAAATATATTTTTACAGGCAATTATGAGAAATTGAAAATAATTTTGGTTAAAAAAGCTACGTCATCAATTAGAACTCTTAGATTTTTATCATGTGTACCATACACTTAAAATTATTCAAATAATTAATTTAACCTTGATCTCTAAAATGAGGAAAATGGCACTATTTCTATTGTGACAGACTAATCTATGGCATATGGCAAATTACATATTCAATCAGTGTAAATTGCTATATGTCTATAAACAAGATCCCAGTCTCACTCTAAAATATAATAACTGTAGTAATAAGAAAAAATTGAATAAAAAAAGCACAGTGACATTTCTAGATGTTGTCTAGCCTTCTAGATGTTGTCTTGGTGGTCGTTCCACCAATGGAATGGAAGTAGTAAATTGTTTATTTCGGTATGTTAAAAACCAATAGCGTAGGTTGTTAGGATTCGAAAGAGCCCTCCCCCGAGTCTCTCCAACCCTCCTACAGCAAGCTACAGCCCAAAACCTCCGGTGACCCAATCAGGTGCTCCGCCTTTGATGGACAATCACTTGGTCCACTTATTTTCTTGCCGAAATTTGTATGCACAGGTGTGTAGCAAATCCAAAGACCTTTCCATAGGTACGTAATTAGTGGGGATGGGTTCTCTCTAGATTGTATAAATATGGCGAGAGCTGATCTGAGACTAGAGGCGCCTGTGAGTCTGGGGCGACCATTTGGATTTATTAGTTGATTTTTTCGGCTCAAACCAAGGAAAAAACACTCAGAAGACTACACTGAGGATATTTCAGAATATTTCAAGTCTGTGTGATTACATGAATGCAAAAAGCTGTGATTTAACCCTCTAAGTGGTTAAACCAAAGTCGCAGAATTGCGACAAGACGTCATCATGAATAAAATAGACTGTAGTTACAAATATTATGTAATATAGCTTTTGTATTCCCTACCACTAGTTGGCAGACATGTAGTACTTCGATTCAAGACCAAAAATACATCATCTTCCTGTTCAAAGTTTCGAGTA
>JBBPCY010072139.1:0-11283 GCA_037974405.1 Brachyalestes nurse | reverse complement strand
GTAAAGTACAGATACTCAAAAACTGTACTTAAGTACAGTACTCAAGTAAATGTACTTAGTTACTGTCCACCTCTGGTACCGACCTTTAACATATTACACTATATTTTAAAATATTTGTGTTGGTTTGCAGACAACTGTTGCCAATTTTGCACAAACAAAAATAGTTGATTTTAATGTTTGTCATTTTGTACTTACAAAATGTGTAATGCTGATTAGCAGACCTAGCGTTTATATAATCACTCCTTAAACTTTCACTGAAAATTCTGTCAGGTTACCATTCAAAAAACAGTTGTTGTGGAGCATCAAATGACTTCAGGTGACTCTGACAGCTTGGTGGCATCAGGATGGAGAGTCCAAGTGGGTGGGAACTGACTTTGACTAAATTCTGTATTCAAATCCAACTGTGTTCGGCTTCTGTGTACTACAAGAAAAAAGCAAGTAAAAAGTTAGAGAAGACGCCTCAAACTGTTATCAAATGATCAGAATGCAAAAAAAGAAATGGTAAGAAATTTAATTTCTGGGACATCGAGTTTTTGACTGTCTGATTATGGTTGTCCATTTCTACAATTGTGAAGGAATTAAAGTTTTTTGTTTCTGCCTCTCTGGCTCTGGTCTAGTGGCTTACAGATTGTGTTTGGATAAATGTTAAAACAGAGCTTAACTTCCATCGGAACAAACCAGACCCAGGTCTGACACCTCCCAGATTAGAACCGACCCCTATTTTAGTGCATCTGGCACTTTGTTCATATATTAAATACGTTCATGTAATGATCTGTAGATGTGTATCAAGAGAAAATATTAACAATCAATATATGTTTATGAGTGATTTCAGAATTTTACCTGGGCTTTCATAGCAGACCATGAATTAATATGAATTAACCTACTTTGCATCCAAACATTTTTTCTTCCTGTTTTCCAGAAAGTTTACATCGAAGCAACATCGCTTGGAAAAAAAAGCAACATTGCCTGGGAAAAAAAAAAATCTATTTTTAAATGAAAGTGTTTAATTTTGATATATGAGTTTAATATGATGGCTGTGTGCAGGAATTAAGTGTTTGATTGATTGGTGATGGTTGTTGCCAACTTTGGTTTTCAAACAAGGCAACAGTAATAGAATTTCCGTCCTCAACAATACATTGTCATGTGTCCATGATGCACATTTTCAAGTTTTCTCATGATTTTCGGAAGTATTGTTGCACCCTTAGAGTTTAATGTGGACGCTGTTAAAGTTCCAAGCTGTAAATCAGTCCTTTTTGAGGCCACTGATGTAAAGTCTAGCCCAGGATCGGAATCAGGCTCTGGAACAATTATACAACCCTCTCTGGAGATCCAGATCAGGATCACCTGAATACTAGGCCAAGGGGGTATAAATAGACCTCAGAGACATTTCCTCAGTATGAAGTATAGTAAGCCCTGTCTAGTTAGTGAGCGTATTCTCCGTGTTTATTCTCCATGTCTCTCTGATTACTCTTTTCGCCTATTGGAATTGTATTTGACTGCCTGTTATTGGATTTACTGGTTTTGGACTCTTTCTGTGCTTTTTGGATTTTTGCCTTTTGCGAAACTCTTGAATTAAATATCCTATTTTAAATATCCTGCGTTTGGGTCCATATCCGTGTTCATTACAACTGGTTTCATGATGCCACTAGAACCAACACATGTACAAATATCTGATTATTCAGCACAATGCCTCATTTATTTACATCTGTCAGCCACAACATTAAAACCACTGGCAGGTGAACTGAATAACCGACTTGTTACAGCTAACCTGTCAAACGATACACCAGAAAACAAGGGAACAGTTTTTGAACTGACGAGTGTAAGGTTCTGAGTGACTCGGAAGCATATAATTGATTTCCAGAGGAAGAGATGGTGCCAGGGACATCTTGGGTGACATCTCTAGGTTCTGCTGCGAAATCTTGGGTCCTGGCATTCTTGTGGATGTTATTTTGACAAGTACCTACTAAACATTCTTGCAGACCAAGTACCATCATGGCGAAGGTATTCTTTAATGGCAGTGGCCGCTTTCAGCCTTGCATCTTACAAGACTTAAAGGATCTTGGCACCAAGACATTAACAGGTGATCCTTCAATACACCTTCAGGAGTCTCATGAAGTCAAAGAGTCAGAGCTGTTTTGAGGAGGACCTCCACATGTTTGGCAGGGGGTTTTAAAGTGTTGGCTGATTTGGTCATTAAAAATGTATTATGAGTGTTTTGAGACATAAAACCACATAAAAATTTTAGATGGACATCAGGACCAGAAATAAAAGGTAAAATAAATCTTAAATTTATTTTATTGTGCATCACTGAAGAAAACAAACAGACCACTCACCTGACCATAATGGCAATGTCTGGCAGGCAATAAAGAAATAAGTAAACTTTTTTAGGGAGAAAGAAAACTGTTTTAATCAGGCACCTGCACACAGCAGCAACACCATCCAACAGTATCCTTATAAAAAGCTAATGCCATGCGACAGAGTAGCAGTTAACCAGACAGTTCTCTGAACATTACAGATTTTTCTCCATCAGAAAAACTCTATAAAAGGTGGAAAATCCGTAATCAAGCTGCCACACGCTTTCAGCTGCGGAATGATGAAATCGGCCTGGAGGATTTCACAGCTTCTCATTTGTGAAGAAATTGATTTCCCCCCTCTTTTCACAGACTAAACACTCTGAGAGGGTTCAACCAGTGCACAAATCAACAGCTTTTCTACCAAGCGGAGAGAAATGGAGAGAGAATGAGAGAGATCGAAAGAGAGAAAGAGAGAGATTTGAGGGGCTCTCAATATAAAAAGTATAGCTAAGGGCGCAGAGAAAGAGCTTTAGTTTGTTTCAGTCTAGAAGGATTATCTTACAGGGAAAGAGTGCCAGTCTTCTAGACATTTCGAGTGCTTCTGGGACCCACAAATCATTTCCCAGCTCAGCTCCCAGCTAGCTTTTTGCACACTTTGACATACACGGTCTTACCCTTTGGCCTACAATCCCATTTTAGATGACCTCCCCGAACAGCTAAATGTAGCAGATGGTGCCGAACTTGACCACAATAATCAGAGAATATTGTTAATATTCACCTTCCCACCAGCTCCTGCTGTGTTATTCATGTACAGGTGGGCAGACTTTGCTAGACACAAACAACTGTGTGTCATTCATTCACCCTTAAGTAAAGGGCCTTATTTAACACTCTTATTTAAGACATTTTATGCAAATTTTAGCGCACCTTTTGCGTATGCCTCATTTCATGGTTTATTTTTTCTCAATATGGTAAATTCTGCAAATTATCAATAGGCATTAATATTAGCGTAAGTGTGTTCTCTGTTGAAAATCTGTACTTATTTTCAGTAATACTTTTATTTTACACTGGTATGAGCTGGGGTGGATTATTAAAAACACTTATAAATGAACAAAAACTAAAAAGAAAACAATCTCACTTGGTCACTTGCATAATACAGCTTAAGTGAATTATGGCATTTAGTTTCCACATTATACTTAAGTAAAAGTGTCTATCATACCCCTCGGCTCAGCGCCTTCTTACTAGGCTGCTATAGAGAGTCTCAACTTGCACTCCTTACAGTGCTAAATGATACACTGTAAACTCTGTCCTCTGTTTCTTTCCGTGGGGAACTGTGGAACATTTGTCCAGCCCAACTGATCACCACTGGGATCCCAAGTCACCACCTTCCCAGATCACTGGGGCTCTGAGCCAAAATGTCCTTGTCTGGTTCAGTTCACGTGCTCCTCCCCTAGCCAAGGGCTGCTGCTGTTTAAAGCGGAGATTGTTGTTCCTGTTGTTTTGGACTAGACTCTCAGCTACTCTTCCAACAAATCCTGCCTCTTCTGACTCTTAACTGTACCAGCTCTGTTAGCCGTAGATGGTCAATCTGTCAATAAATTAATTAATTAATGAAGGCCTTCTCTTGTTAGTTTTCTCCATAGAGACCTCCAGAGGAGGATGGCTTCCCTATTTGAGTCTTGGCACCTCCCAAGGGTTCTTCCTCCAGCTTTGGAGACTTTTTTCTTGCCTCTGTCACATTTGGCTCAATGTTCATGTTATTGTAGATAAATCAACTTCACTGAGAGAAAGAGAAACAAAGTAATAGAAAGAGATAGACCAGGAAGAAGAGAGAAAGAGAGCCAGCATAAAAGAAAGACAGATAGAGATAGATAGAGAATGAGAGAGATAGGTTGTGAGAGATAGAGTGAAAGAGAAACTGTCCAAGCTATAGTTCAGAATTCAAAGTTGCAAGTTCCAAAACTGGGAAAAATGTGCTTCTTCTTCATCCTTCTCTCCTCTGAATCAGCATTTCAGCTAAGCTTTTCATCACCTTTAGGTAAGAATCTTCTGCAATGAAGACTACAGCTGTCATCCATCCTTTTTCAACCTGCTTCTGATACTTTTATTCAGTTTTGTCCCATATCTCATAGTTCTCAAAACTTTTGATTTAAATCACAGTTTTTCTTGCTGTTGGCCTATGAAACAAAATCATCAGTGCCCGTTGCTGCTAATGAAGTGGCAGTAGAATTATAACTTCAGTAAGATTACAGCAATGGCAAACAACACAAGAATTCATGTATCTTATATTTACTTCATAGAATTACCTTAATTTTGACCTTAATTTCCTATATGGGAAATGAAGGACAATTAAGGGGAAAAGTGCACAGATTAAGGTTGATTAAGGAGTAAAACTACTGAATTTCCCCCTTAATTTTTCAAATTTGCCCCTTAAATAATAGAATCCCTTGAATTTATGCCTTAAATTTAAGATTAAGGAGTTTCACAAATGAATCTAATTTGAAGGTAAAATTAAGGGGTTGGTTTTACAAATGTTTGGCCACTTCAAATGAAGGGGATTGGTGTATTTTCAGGGATAAATTAAGGTAAAGTTACCTTCTTGGCATTAAGAGACACCCTGTGACTCTGTAGCACGGTGGCTAGCACGGGAAGAGAATGACTCCCAGCACAACCTGCAATCAAGTGTAATAGGGTAAACACACGTAAGATAATATTTCTACTATATTTGTGTATTTTATATATTAATATAGGCTGAGTTAGACTTGGCTATGTGTTATTAAGAAATATAGTAACTAGAAGCTACATTATAAACAGCGCCCCTCCAGCAAGAGTACGATCTCCTGTTCTGTTTCTTTCTCTGTAAAAAAATGCCATGTTGGGTATTCTAAACACATCCTATTCGTTTTCACCCAGTGAACTGCAAGTAACTGCTGTTGTTAATCAGTGTTGTGCCAGTTCACACTGAAAAAGAACTAGTTCAAAGTTTAGTTCATTCAAATAAAAATGAACTAGTTCACATTCATAGTTATTTTTCAAAATTTTGAACTAAGTTCACAGCTCAAAAAATTAACTTGTTCATGTTCGTTCATTAGTTTTTTTGGGTTTTTTATATCACATTTGTTCATTAGTTTTTTGGGTTTTTGTTTTTACATTTTCAGTTCAACGTCCTTCTGTCTGAACCTTATGCAATCTTCTCCTTCTGTCTATCATACCACTGAACAGTCACAGACAGTGGTAGAGACATTTGTGCAGGTCGGCTTAAAAGAGGGTTAGGGTTAGGGTTACGGTTACGGTTACGGTAGTGAACCCTAACTCTCTTTTAAGTCAACGCGTGTGAATTTCTCTCCTACTGTCCCTCAGTGACCAGTTAGCGCTGATACTGGTGGTGTTACGCACTGCGCATTAAAATACAGGGTAGTGAAGCGTTGTCCTAGCACAAAAAAAGCCCTAAATAGAAAAAAAAGCATGTTTGAATAGATTTTATGTCATGATGGCTTCACGAAAAGTCGTGAGACCGGGCTCGTTCTGCCAGGCCAGTATCCATGGGTACACTGGGCTCATCCCACAACCACTGATGCATTAGCGTGATGTGGAAAATTCCTTAATTTGCCAGTGAGAATAACTTGGACTGTACCAAACTGAAGAATTAAGGCTTAATTAGAGTTTAGCTTCTGCACACAAAGAAAACCAAACAGCCAAGCTGGTACTTCTTGCTAAAATCACTGTGTAATCACTGCAACACAGAGATAATGAAATGTAAATGGACTAAATCGGATGTCACAGCAATAGAGCTGCTGGCAATGAGTAACCATTTGTTTTGATTTTCCATCTAATTAGCCTTGCTAATACTTCTTTTGAATTTTCAAGATGTGCACACCCACCCACTCACACAATCACTCCTCAACCACTAGTCCTAAATACACCACTGACTGAGAACTATCAATATTAATCAAACGCGGCCTTGCTCTGTTCTCTGCAAGCTTGAAAGAACATTGCAATGTGAATGGCATCACTGTCTAGTAATACCTTCTAATTTGCTGGAGAGAGGTATCAGCAAGGCCGATGATTCAGTCTCAACAGACGAAGGCCAGAGAGCACAGACATGTTGAACTCTTTTTTTCCCCAACACTGTAATATGAATCCCTTTCTGAAAGACAACTGTGAAGACCACGTTAGACCACGGCTTTTCAAACTTCCTGCAATGTGACATTGTCTTTGTACCATGCAGCGTGACTGAAGAGTACTCTTCGGGTCTTCTCTTCTGTTTTTTTTAAACCTTGCATTGAAAAAACAGGAATTGCAAAAGAGCACTTCTAGCTGACCACTCAATATCAATGGTAGCTTCAGAGAAAAACCTTGTGTGGCGTGAAGGACAAGACAGAAAACCAGTTTACAAATTAAAGATGTTAGACAGTAGTACGACTACACCACCTAAGGGAATTGCACCCAAAGGAATAATCAAACCCAGGATGGGTCCAAGGACTCAGGTTCGACTCAGAAATAGGAAGAGGCATGATATTATCCCAAATTAAACAAATTGTAATTTTTATTGGATGTTAAAAACAATATAAAACATTAAAACCAGGGTACAGCCTGAACACAGCGACCTGGTTTACAATTGGGCTACTTATGGCAGCTAAAGTTAGGGACAAGGAGACACACACACACACACACACATACTACACACTGTAAGAAAAACACCCTGTTGTGGTCCCCTGAAGGGAAAAGGGCAACAGAGGCAGCCAAGTGTAAGGTCCACCGAGGGACTGCCCACTAATTTACCCACCACGAAAAAGGGTGTGGCAAGAAAAAGGGGTTACACTTCTCCACATCTCCAAATACATAGCTTTCCCATCTTTCAGTCTAAAACAATTTTATTGTAAAACAGGTTGGACCATTTCTATTGGCTCATTCGTGATGAAAATTTTACGTTATGTCAAGAGCAGCTGATATTTTCAAATAAAAAAAAAAACGTCAGGAACAAGGTGAAGAAGATAATTAGTATTTATGTGTTTCTAAATATTCATTGCTCTTATGGGTCGTCCTCACACATCACTCGTCTAATCCAAGGCATTAACCTACACCATAAGAAGCACGCACTGCTTGTCTTAAGTACAACATGTCTCACTCTGCATTCTTTCTAGGTGCTGCTTTTGTAGATTAATGACTACTGCTGGACTTTAATATATGTAATCTTTTGGTTCTCTGGTGTAATGTGCAATTTTAGGGGTGAGATATGTTGCTTACTGTTTTTGTCAATACCTTCTGACATTCAGTGTTCACAAACATATACTTACATAGGTTTATATATATATTTATCGTATATTTGTACATTAGTCTACCTCAGGCCAAATTTGTATGTCACCAGTTTCCCCACCATAACTTGAATCCTGCTGTTTTAAATATCAGCACCACATTTCACTTTACTATAATTTCACACTCGCACTTTGTATTGTCTCTGTCCTGCTTAAAAAACTTAGTTAGATTCATATTTATGTGTATACCTCTTGCCCTATATTCGTATTTTTGTATTTTTTTTCCTGGCTGCTTCACTTGGTGAATGGGTTTAAATGCAGAGGAAGAATTTCGTGCTGTGGTGTGTTGACGTATGACAGAATGGTCACTTTCTATATCCGTCTGTGTCTGATTTGTGAATTCACAACAGAGGAAAAGGGTGCGAACACACCATTCTTCCTGCTGGATAACGTGGGCATTTGTGTTAAGGTGTGAATTCTCAGTTTTCTGTGCAGACAAGAAATTCATACCAAAATACGACATACAAGCACACAGCCAGTGATGTTTAAAGGTAGATTCTGTAGCCATGATTTGATTGGCATCTTCTGGCTGTCTCTAGAGACTGACTCTGAAATGATGGATGGCTTGTCCAGCAGTAAGCAGATGTGAACTCATTTCTGAAGAAGACACGACGTGACTGTTCCTGGTGACGTTCGCAGTTAGTTGAGACCTCTTGAGGTGGGAGGGTTTGGAGGCGAGCGTGAGTGGGGGCCTTAGTCAAATCTTACATCTTCAGGGTATGAAGTAGGGATTACATTAAATCCCTTGAGGCCTTTATTTCAATGCAGATGTGACCAAGACATGCTTTGCCATACAAAAACTGTCAATGTGGTCTTAAGCCCAGTACTGAGGCGGCCCAGGAATTATCAGTGAAATCCTGTGGCAGCGCATCACTCAATAAATCCTTATTCATTAAGTAAAGTGAGCTAAGCCGCTGTGCATGCTGCGCTCAAGTGGGAACTCAGTGTATGGTCAGGTCGAGCAGGTTTATAATCATTTTAGCTATATACACATTACACAGTAAAACGAAACAATGTTCCACCAGGACCATTGTGCAACACAATAATAAAAACAGAAACACCACAAGACTACACAAACAGGACAAAATACAAGTGCAAAGAACAAGAAAAACACAAGAGCAAAAAAACAACAGCCGAAGTGCAGTTGACAGCTGCAGTACATACAACCTGAATTCTGGAAAAGTTGGGACATTCTTTGAGTAAAATGAGTAAAATTTGAGTAAAATCAAAACTTTCAAATCACATGAGCCAGTATTTTATTCAACAAAACATAGATAACATAACAAATGTTCAAACTGGGTAATTGTAGACCTTTATCCACTAAATGAGCTCATTTCAAATTTGATGCCTGCTACAGGTCTCAAAAAAATTGGCACAAGGGCAACAAATGACTGAAACAGCAAGAAAGTTGAAAAACGATTCAGCTGGGAGAACATCTAGCAACTAATTAAGTCTTAGAGAGGCAGAGTCTCTCAGAAGTAAAGATGGGCAGAGGCTCTCCAATCTGTGAAAGAGTGCGTTAAAAAGATTGTGGATTACTTTGAAAACAATGTTCCTCAACGTCAACATCAAAAGGCTTTGGAAATCTCATCATCTACAGTGCAGAACATCATCAAAAGATTCAGAGAAACTGGTAAGGCTGAAAACTTTTATTGGGTGCTGGTGGTCTTCGGGCCCACTCATCGACATGATTGTGTCAATGACATTACTAAATGTGCCCAGGAATACTTCCAGAAACCACTGTCAGGTAAACACAATCTGCAAATGCCAACTAAAGCTCTATTATGCAAAAAGGAAGCCATATTTGAACATGGTCCAGAACCGCCATCATGTCCTGTGAGCCAAGACTGTTTCAAAGTGGGAAAATGTTTTATGGTCACACAAGTCCAAATTTGAAATTCTAGTTGGTAATCACAGACGCTGTGTCCTCCAGGCTAAAGAGGAAGGAGACCTTCCAGCATGTTCTCAGCGTTCAGTTCAAAACCCAGCAACTCTGATGGTATGGATGTGCATAAGTGCACATGGTATGGGCAGCTTGCATGTTTTGGAAGGAACTATGAATGCCGAAACGTTTATAAAGGTTTTAGAGCAATATATGCTCCCCTACAGACGACGTCTGTTTCAGGGAAGGCCTTTTGTAAAGAGAACATTTGGTGCATAAATAAATGAAAAATACAACAAAATATTGGCTGATGTAATTTGAAAATCTTTAAGTTTTCATTTTATTCAAATTTGAAAAAATGTCCCAACTTTTCCGGAATTCGGGTTGTATATACAATATGTACATTTATAACTTAAACGTTAAAATACTCTAATTTAGCCTTTATGTTTTATATTTCACTTGTGTTCCTTGTTTAAGTTGTTTTACCTTTTATTTTAGATTTGTTTTTAAATTTTAAATGATTGCACAGTCATGAAAGGAGCAATTAATTTCAGTGTTCTACTTGTATAGCTATTCATGTGACAAAGAATCTTAAATCTCTTCTACTAGTTTGCCATTAAATGTGCATTGTGTATTATGTATAAGAAACCTTTTCTGAAGTTCACCACTACGAAAGAAGAAATCCTAAGACAGTTTAAGTTTATATTATACTTCACATTTATGTATATAATGTGAGTAAAGTATTTGTCAAGAAACAGGCATGGTGTTGTCTTCAATCCAACACTCCCTCCTCCTGTACTGGCTTTCCATCACCTCAAAATAATAAACTTAATAATAAATGTAGTAGGAAGGATCTTTGTATAAATTAGACACATGTAGTATTTTGTCATGAACATCAATTCTCTTTTACAGTAGATACTGTCACTGATAAATATATTCTATACTGACTTTGTATGACTTCTACTTTGAAGTGCAAAAATCTGACAGAAATATTTAACAAATCTGACAAACAAAAAGAGTGAACATGAGAAGATTTCAAGACATTTTCAAGTTCTAATGAAAACATGATGACCTTCCCACATGATGTCATTTCTCAGGGGCCAGGGAGAGCTTTTTTCTGCAACACTTATATTAAAATATTAATTCGCTTCCCGCCACAAACCCTTTAAACCCTCAAACTGTAGCTCAGGTTTTCAGCTTCACACGCAGCTTTCACATTTGAAACTAGCGATTGGATGTCTGAGATATTACTGTAAAGGTCTTTTTCTTTTTTTTTTTTAAATTGAACGGGCAGGAAAGGGTTAACTCTAAACCGATTCTCCATGTTGCCAAAACACTGAAGGCAACCGGCTGAAGCTACTCAGGTGTGTTTACGTTTCAGTCGGTAAAGAAAAGATAAAATGAAGACAGGTCATGCTCGGCCTCACCCTGGTAAACACTGGTCCTCATGTCTTCCTCTCCTCCTCGTTTACACCGGCCACAGTTACCAGGCAACAGCAAGCACGGCGGCGTGAACCGGGGTGGCAGGCGTAAAAGCAAAAGCCCTTATGTAAAGTGCTTGATGGAAGAATGAAGATGGAGAAAGCTCATCTCTTATCACACCACACACCAAGCAGACTGGTGTAAAGCAAAGTGTCTGATCAAAGTGACTGCATTTCCACCTAACGCCTTGTAGTAAAGGGCATGTGGCTGATGCTCTTATCCAGAGTGACTAGTTTCAGGGACAGTCTCACAGTCATTAGTTACAGAGACAGTCTTACAGTCATTAGTTACAGAGACAGTCTTACAGTCATTA
>JBBPCY010072138.1:0-11283 GCA_037974405.1 Brachyalestes nurse | reverse complement strand
TGTGTGTGTGTGTATGTGTGTGTGTGTGTAAGTGTAACTACTTTGCTTTGACAACTTACCCAAACCTCAGAGGCTCGTTCTGCTCCATGAAAGAAACTTGGAATTTGGAAACTAAACAAAGAGAACAAGTGAGCGGACATTCCTTACACTAATATCTCCCTAAGCTGAAATTAAAGCAATCATCACCACCACATATTAAATTCGACTCCGTGTTGTGTTTTCAGTAGCTCGCTCGGTTGTTGTGGATTACTGGCTCAATACAAAGACTGTCGTTTCAAGATACCCCAAGACATTCGTTCGCATCTTTGGTATGGTGTAATAACGTTAAACATATAAATAATGCATACAGTACCTAAGCAAATATAAACTCCTCTTCTCTGGTCTTTTTTCTCCTCGCCGTTTGAGTTTTGAACCTACCCGCCCGGCCGTTGCTTCTCTGAGCATGCGCAGTAGGTTTCGGGCGGGATCCGCTCCACTCGGTGTGATGCCAAAATCTGTGCTGTCCGAAAGTTGTACCCCCGACATTTCATGTTAATTCTACTAGATATTTATTCTTGAGACACAAATGTGCGTTTTATATTACAAATAACTCATGTTAATAATTTAACTCCAATCAAAACGTGCCTAAGTATGTGTTTGGGATATAAAATCAAAACTATATACATGCAGTTTGTGGCGGGTGTATTTTTTGTCACAACACCAATGTTTTTACGGAAGTGACGCGGAATGTTTTTGAAACCTGGAGGCGCCTTGGCTGCACGGAGCAAAAACTAAATTAAAATATCGACTAAGGTCAGTTCTGACAACTTGGTTTAGTCCATTTATGTTGAAATGTCGGTGGACTTCTATTGCTTTACCTTACGACAGTCTTAGTCAAGATACCATTAGCATTTAGATATCATTAGCATTTTTCATTGGATTATTAGCACTAAGTCACTTTCATAAAATTCTGCACTACTGATCTGCTAATGGCAAAGGAATCCCACGTTGAATAAGTAAAGTTCTTTCTTCTCTTAATATACCAGCTAGGTAGAGAGGTCTGGGCTCTGAGGCTGTCTTTGCTCCAATTGAGAGAACTGGTTTTCTGGTTAAACTTTGAATTGTTTGGAGAAAGCTTGAGAAAAAGTCTCCTGTTCAATGAATATGAAGACAACGGACAGAGCTCCAGTGAAAGACTCAGCTATCCCAACGGCGAGGAAAGCAAATGTCAGGAGCGAGGCTGAAAGTGTGTCCAGGTGGGGAAATGTTGATCTGAGATTGTTCATCCACTTTTAATGGCACTTGTTTCTTATGGCATATTATGTCTTTTTATTTTCAGAAAGGACCAAGTAAAGGTTCCGAAAGGGTAAGAGCAAACAGTACATTTCTTATGACTTTGGTTTTTTACTGAGTATTAAAAAAAGTTTTGTTTTTTTTTAAAAAAGTCTGCCACTGCTTTTTTGGTAGAGCCTCAACAAAATATGGGCAACACAATGATCTAAGGGAACAGAATCGAGTTTTGGTGGCCACGAAAAAGGATCTGCAGAGTCAGATATTAGAAATGAAGGTAAGAGCTTACTGTATGTACAGTCTAAATTATGTGTCTGTTTCAGTAAAAAAGGTGCATTCTAAACAAATGATTACATTTCAGATGCTCAAGTAACCTACAAACATATGGATGAGAAATGCCAAACACTGTTGAGCTTATACTGGTTAATAAAAGTCAGTAGTACTTTGTACTTGCTGATGTTTTGATAATTTTGTGATGAAAACACAAATTTTAAAGAGACAGATTATTTTGTTAGTCTGGTTGAAAAAGAAGAAAGTGGGGCATTTTAAATAGAGAGATTCTTGCCCTTTTGTGTTTTCGCTGTTAGACCAATCAGAATTAGGACAGTTTATTCATCAGTGGCTTCCTGGCATAGGAAGCTAGTACCCTTTGACTGTAATAAAATGACTGTAATCTCTGTACAGAAAAAAGATCACTTTTCACAGTTTCACACAAGCTAATTCATATCCTCCTTCTCTGCCACTGGATTTCTAAACTTCAAGGCAGTATCCTTCCACATAAATTTTGGCTAAACTTACTGACTGATTTTGCTTAAACATTTTTAACCCAGGTTATTGGTTAATCAAAAAAATAAATGGTACCTTCCCTACCTGTTCAGCTAGAAAATTATAGGCCAAATTTCCCAAGAAGGCAACATTTTCATGAGTAAGATGCACATGGACAGGAACTGCAGTTCTGCAGTTACTTCAAGTAACAAATGAAAACTGTAAAATGCTTGTGAAAAACTGAAAACCTGGCAGATAATAGCAAAGGGTACTCTTATTACATTACAAATGTACTCATACTGTAGTTTAAATGTACATTTCCTCTCACTGTAGTAATATAGTATTACTATGACTGAAATTTTAACTTGAAAAAGCAAGACACGACCTAGGACATGACAGGTTTGCCCAGCACTTGCTCAAAGGTAAAGTGTTATTTGATATTTTGTGTTTTCTTTTAACTGATTAACTGATTTTGTTCTTTCTCTGTAGGGATACATAGCTGAAATGGAACAGCGAAGCAGTCATATTCAGGAAGAAAACACTGAAATTAAGAAACAGCTCAGTGACTGTCATGCACTTCTTATTGCAGAACACCTTGACCCACGTGATTTAGTTTTTTATTCCCTTTCATTATAATTTTAATATAATATTGTAATATTTTATACTATAAGTTTCTATTATTTTAATATTTATAATATTAATATAATATATTAATCTTAATATTTAATACATTTCTGTGTCTGTCCCTAGTTTCAGGGGAAAAGATTGAGGGGACACCAGAACGGACAGAAGATCAAAGAAAAAAACTATTGGTAATTATCTATTTTTTTATTTTCTTGTATTGATTATACTGAATTTACTGTAATTTACGAAACAAACACAGTATAACCGGTTAGCAATGAGTTTAAGCTTGACCTTTGAGTTCTTGGTTATGTTTTTAGCTTGTCATAGTTTACAATGTATTATAGTAATGCTGTCAGAACAAAGCATACTGTTCAGGATACAAATACTGTCACTGGGGTGGTACCCTCAGTGGTTCTTCTTCAGACGTTTAGTTAGGGAACATAATTGCACCGTCTTCTAGTGCAGTTATAAGTTGTTCTTAACACCCTGTCTTAATTTAAAGCTTTTTATAATTGTTTTTTTAATATATTAACAGGAACAAATATGGCCCTTTACCTTATAAAAGTATACAGTACAAAGTATTTTAAAAAAAAAAAAAACTAATTTATGATACATCATTGGATCTTAAGGTCATATAAGTCTACATGTATGTTCTTTGTATATTGGGGCTATAATCTCCAAAACATGTCTCAAACCAGCTCTTTATTAAGGTTGTGCGAACTTGTAAATGTGATTTAGGAAATCTGTCCAGACTAGCTAACACAGCTTGATTTTATTGAAGGCTTAGTAATACTATTGAATTATTAGTTGTACTAATTATTATATTAGTATCCAGATTACTTCCTTTCTAGCTTTACTTGCTGGAATACCCAAACCTTTTTATGCTGAGTGGCAAAATGTATCGTGTGCAAATAAAGTGAAGTGTTTAGTACACTTATTGATAGTCTTTCTATAAAGAGTGTTCCATGAACGGTCTTGAGCTGAGACAGGAGAACTAAGGACAGTACCTTGTTGAGCCTGAAGGCTGACTGGCAACTTGTTAGACTTACATTTTTGTACATCAACAGGATGTATGGAGAAACTTTCCATTGGAATGTTAGTTTGGGAATTTTGGAAATATCAACATTAGCTGGTGTGAAATGCCTCCACACACTGAATGGTGTATGTGGCTTTTTTTGTTGATAACTAATGTTGAATAATATGGCAAGAAATGTGTAAAAAAAACACTAATTAATTGCAATGCAGAATGGAAATGGAATGATCTTCAAAATATTTTACAACCAAAGTATAAAATCTGGTATGGTTACATAAAATCGTCTTGCAGTAGGCAGAAGAAACATCACATTTACAGTAGCTAGCATCACGATAAGCTAGCCTCTTTAATGAAATTTTGCTAGCTAGCTTACGTTTAGCATATATGATTTACCAGTTACCTAGCTACTGTATGAATGCATGTGGATTTAATAATTATCACCATAGGTCAAATATGACCTACTTCATAATATCAAAAGTTACTTGTATTTATGTAGTCCTTGGGCTCAAATGTGTGGCTTCAATTGTCTGTATCTGTGCTGTGGGCTCAAAAAAGTAGCTTCAGTAATTCAGAATGCTAGGCATCATTGTACATGTGATGGAGGAATGCACAATGCACAAAGGGGGTGTGGCCTCAATAGCCACACAGTAAGTAGGGTGCCATGTGCCTGTGATTGAGGAATAGTATAGATACTCAAATGTATTTACATTATCTTTGATTAGGCTACTATCTATGATTATTTTTACCAAATGTATATTTTATGTTCCCAAACATCCTGTTAAAGTTTCCAACTTTGAAAATTCCTGGAATTCTGCAACCCTAGGTGTATGTGACTAGCTGGTACTTTTCAGCCAGTGTGGATACACAAGCAAATGCAGTTTAAATGTGGTAATCAGATTTGGTCACTTTTAACTTGAAATCTAAACACTGGAAGTCTAAAATTCCGTCACTTTATAACTTATTTATTTTATTTATTTAGATTTTAAAAGAACTGACTGTAGATGACAAATGTGCAACTATTCTGTTTCTATATTTTTAACAGACAGTTTCCCAAAATTTGTTGACTGAGCTGAAGTTGTTTGATGAAGTTGCAAGAGAGCATGGAAAACATTTAGCAGTAAGTTTAAACATTACTGTTTTTGTTGTAAAGCTATGTGATCAGTCCTGGTCCTTGTGATTCATCACCCTGGAATACAGCCAACTCTAATATTTAGATGCTCAAGAAGGCCTTGATTAATTGAATTGTGTTTGTAACCTCCACAGAATGGTAGCTCCCCAGACCCAGGGTGGAGTACTGTTGTCTTAAATGTCTGTTCTGACTGTGTTTTGCATTTTTTGGTTCTAGGAAGGGCAGAAAACCATGATAAGCCTTAAGGAAGCCAGAGAAAAGCTTCACCTGAACAGGGAGTCATTTAGCGTGGATGCTGAAGAGATGGAAAGAGCTCTGGAAGAGGCTGAGAGACTGCTGCTGGAGTGAAATAAAAAAACAGCTGTCTGAAAGCAAACTTTTAAAATAATTGTTTCTACTGATGAGTGAGCTCTTGTTATATCTTGAATAAAGAAATATTTTATGTGCTGTCTTCAATGAAGAGTATAATTTTGGCTCTTTATAATATTTATCTTTATAATCACAACAGATATGAAAAATCTTTTACACCTTTAGGTAAGCCTGCCTTGTATTCACACACATTTGTCATTTAATCGCCCGTCATATACAGTACCAGTCAAAAGAATAGTTTTTTCTTTGTTTTTATTGTTTTCTACATTGTAGATTAATATTGAAAACAAAATAATAAACATGGAATTTTGCAGTAACCATAAAAAAGTTAAACAAACCAGAATATGTTTTGTAATAAGGTAATGATGGACTGTTTCTTTTTACTTAGCTAAGTGGTTCTTGCCATAATGTGGAGTAGAACCATAGTTGAACTACCAACCCTAACATCACAACTGAGGAGCCCAAACACATTAAGAAGGCAAGAAATTCCACTAATGAACTCTTGATGAAGAACACTTGTTAATTTGATACCATTCAAGGTCGATACCTCATGAATCTGACTGAAAAAATACAAAGATGTCATCAGAACAATAGATGATGTTTACAATATTAATCTACAATGTAGCCAATAATAAAAACAAAGGAAATCGTCAGTGTTGGGCAAGCTACTTGTAAAGTGTAGTGAGCTAAGCTATCAGTTACTCAACAATAAATTAAGCGTGGAGGCAAAAATTATACAAGGTTTTTTTCACTGGGAGAGAGTTATAAGACCACGTATTGATTTAACACATCTGTTGAAACCGCATATTGCAAATGTCAAACCGCGGGTCTGCGCTTAGCACAGAAAATATTCTGCATAGCACTTCGATTTTTTTTGTACAATGTGGGCGATGCAGAGCATGTAGGAAAGGCAACTGTGTGTAGAGCTGTTCGCACAGTTTGTCTGGTACTTAACCGCTTCTTACACACGTTTGTACAGTTTCCTGGCCATAAACCCCTGCATGTTATTAAAGAGGAATTCCACAGAGTGGCAGGTTTGTCCTCTGTAGTAAAATCTACAGATTTAATATGTAGTTTATATCTATACATGTATTCATCCTGCACACACACACTTGATACTTCCATATATTACTTTCTATTTCAGGGTTTCCAAATGTAATTGGGTGCATCGATGGCACCCACATTCCTATTAAAGCTCCTTCAATAAAAGAGGGCGACTATGTTAATAGGAAATCTATTCATAGTATCAATGAGCAGGTAACAACTTGATTTTGTGTCCTTAATTTGAGTTCTCATCATGCCAGACATTTCAGCAGGGTATGTTTTGCTATATACATTTTTTTCCTTTTTACTATATTTGTATTGTACACTTGAATCTTTACAGTGGTTACTTGCTGGGGGACAGAGGATACCCTTGTCTGCCCTATTTAATGACACCCTACCCTGAATCTGATCCTGACCCACCGACACGTTTCAACCTGGCTCACAGCCGAACACAGGCTAAGGTGGAGATGATTATAGGGATCCTCGAGTCTAGGTTTCAGTGTCTGCGTGGGCTCCAGGTCAGTCCAGAGAGGGCATGCGACATCACAGGGGCTTGTGTTGTGCTTCACAACATTGCCACTATAAGAGGAGAGAGCCACCCTCTGTATTGAAGATGGCCCAGAGGAACCCCTACAGATTTTTGCACACAAGAGATGGAAGACTTTTGAGAGACAGGATTTGTCAAAATTACTTTTATGAAATTGTTTGCACTGGTCTGCTGTGCAGTTCATTTTTTATTTCCTGAAAAACAATGAAAGTTAAATAATGTGTATTGCTTTTTATACACAACATTAACATACAACAGATTAATATTCACACAAGTTCTCACCTTCTCACCTAGTGTTGCTTTTTTAATGGATAGCCTTTTCTCTTCCATTTGAAGCTGTATAAGGTCCATCTCCATGTCACTTTTTCTTATTTGTTTTTAAAGATGGACCTTATACAGCTCCTTTGCTGGCAACAAGGAAAGCAAAAATAATTAAACGCCATTCTGTCAGACAATAAAATTGAAATATGGACAACTGCACAAAAATTCTTACACTGCTTAGATTGTACATTGAGGTTGAAGGACCTTCATCTGTGGGCAAATCCCCAGGTATGTACTGTGAAAGGACAATGACAGTTTGTCACTCTAATGTAAAAAAGGGGGCATGCATTATAATGGTATGCATTATACCTCAGTGGATCTACCAGCATTGTCCACTTTCTTCATCTTCATCCTTCAGTGGAAAATATGCAAGTATACGTTATCTGGCAAAAAGAAAAAATCTAAAAGCAACTAAAGATACCGGACAACAAAACACAACTGTGGCAGACTGTGTTCTTTCTGGAGGGTCCAATAAAACAATCCCTCTATCAGTATCTACAGTATCTCACAAAAGTGAGTACACCCCTCTCATTTTTGTAAATATTTTATTATATCTTTTCAAGGGACAACGCTTAAGATATGAAACTCTGATAGAATGTAAAGAAATCAGTGTACAGCTTGTATAATGGTGTAAAGTTGATGTCCCCTCAAAATAACTCAACACACAGCCATTGGGGAGTTTTTCCTTGCCACTGTCGCCGTCACCCTGGCTTGCTCATCAGAGATTTACTTATTTATTTACTCATTTATTTTATTATTTTTATTTTTTCTCACACACACTCACATAATTTTCTCTCATTTGTGAAGCAGCTTTGTGACAATGACCATTGTTAAAAGCGCTATATAAATAAAATTGAATTGAAAATGGAATTGAATACTAACACGTTTAAGAGATTCTTGTTATAAATATAGAAATGGCCACAAACACAGGCACACACACACACACCTGAGTGTGATGAGTGAGCAGTTTGGATCCTCCTGTCTTGCAGAGAGCAGCTTCTTGCCTGACTCTCCTGGGTGGTTGTAGGTCAGATCCAGTTCTTTCGGGTGTGTGGGATTTGAACTCAGAGCTGAATCTAGATAAAAGCAGCCTTTCTCTGTGATCATACAACTAGATAATCTACAGAGAGAGAAGGAGGGGGTTGAGAGATGTGATATATTTAACAGAACTTAAACAAAAAGAAATTAACAGAAAGACAGTAAAGCTGATAAAACAGTTTCACATGTCTAATTATACAAATAAAACATAATATTCTCCCCATGAGTGATCTTCCAGAGGAAAATGGAGCTATTATCAAGTGTCCTCTGTGCTGCACTGACATGACAGTTTTCAAAATTGTGGACTTTCCAGTAGAGAAAATTGGATGCAAGGGGCAAACTAAATGTCATTTTGATGTAATCTCATCTGCATTCAGCTGTACTTTTTATTTGTCAGCGCACTGTTGAGGTCAGGTTAGATTATATTAAATTTGTATCTGAAAGTAAAACATAAAATGAATTGTTGCCAGCAGTGACGCAATATTCCAATGTTATAGAGGGCTTCATAAAGTCTGAGTTGTGACCCTGACATCCTACTACAGCGTGTGAGGTAGACAATACAAAAAGCTTTCTTTGTGGTAAAACTTTTACCATTTTTTTTACCATTTTGTGGTGCATTACTAAATACTGTATGTGTATATTTAATGCAAATGCTATTTTTTGTGTATATGTCTAGCTAAGGAGCTAAAAAGTGTCACAGTTCCCTCCTTCTCCAGACACTGGTTGCAGCACACAGACACCAGAGGTACCATGGCCAGAACAAAAAGGAAAAGGGAAATACTCTATATCGCGTGCCAGGGCAACGGTGGACTGACAACTAAGGTCCACAAAAACTGAAGTAAATCCCAAAACCCAAAAACCCATGAACCAATAAACAAACACAATCACTTCAACAAAACACAACTCAGCTGACAACTAATATGCAAACCCCCAGTGCACCCTGTCCACTTAAAAGCCCCCAAACTACCCAATTTACATAATGGCAGACTCTAGTGGCCGCCAATTGTCACCATACCCAGGCCTACCAGGCCTGACAAACAGGGATCTTGCTAAGGCAATTCTATGCTAACATGTGGGGTCAATTTGGAAATGTAGAAATATAAAAATCTTTCACCAAGGGAATTATTTCAATATGCCCATGGGACTTTAATGTTTGGAGTGAACAGCTTTTTTGTATAGGTTTAGGATTGAACTACTATGATTACAGATCACAGAAGAATAAGGAGAGAGAGAAACTGCAGCACATACAGAAGGAGCTGAAAAATACTGTGAGAGGCAGCTTTTCTTTGACAGGCTGGAACAGTGAGAGAGGAAATAAGGATTAAGGAATGCTCTCACGGCTAGCTTTGTATTGTTTTTTTCTCACAGAGCAATAGGGTATATTACTAGTGTGTATTTGGCTAGTGTGTATGTGGTAATATGTGATTCAGATTTTTGTGTGTTGGTGGAGCCCAATGTCGTGCCAAAATTGTTTATTTTTTTTGTTTCACCCCTTCAAACAGTCCAAGTCCATCAGTGTTAATGCATGATTTCATTCCACAACTTCCTCTCATCTATCCACTGTTTTGATAAAACACTAATGGATTTAAGAATCTTCTCTGAAGACACAAACACTGATCCAGCAGAAGAGAAACTGTCTGAACAATGTAAACAATTTATGATTTACTTTTAAATTCACTACAAACCTCATCTGTACATAAAACAAACACATTTCTACTCTAAAGGGTTCAAGATCACAGTCTAATTACACTCGCTTAATTTTGGTGCCCCCCATGTGGTAGCCTGCAGGCAACTCTGCTCATTTCTAAGCTTCTTTTTTATTTTCCTTTTTATTTTTTTAACTTTTTATACCCAAGTCTTTAACAATCTGACCCTGACATCATGCACTAGCGTATCGTGCTAGTTCTGGTAATTTTTCTCTTTTTTTTCCACTAATTTCACCCGTGTCTGGAGACCCGGCATGTGGTTCCTTTGTTTACACTCATGATCAGCTGTTAGCCCTTCCCCCCCGCATCGTTGCTGCTGGCGGACAACCCCAGCATACCCAGCAAGCTGAGGAGAAAGAGACGGGGGTGTCGAACCGGGAGGGAGCGTTATTACCCAAGAAGGAGACAATACAGACCATCTCTCCCTTCCGTAATCATGGGAAATGTGAGATCTCTCGAAAATAAGACGGAGAAGCTAACAGCGCTAACCCGATCTCAGAGGGAGTACGGGCAAGGTAGTATCATGATGCTAACAGAGTCCTTGCTAACACCGCTAACTCCAGACACGAATGTGGCGCTGCACAGATTCCAGCTGCTGTGGGCGGACAGGACGAGGGAGAGCGTTAAGAGGAAAGGAGGGGGCTGACAGTGTTTGTGAACAACAGATGATGTAACCCTGGGCACATCACCATAAAAGAACAACTATGCAACAGAGACATTTAGCTGTTAGCCGTTAGCATGCATCCATATTATCTTCCGCGTGAATTAACGCATGTAATTCACCCCCCTTGGTCAACACAAAGGCAGCCCAAGACTCTGTCCACTCTGTAGTCAGCAGACTGCAAACACAATCTCCAAGAGCCCTTTTTAATATCTGGGGACTTCATCACTGGATGATACACTGTCCACCTTCACCCAGTATGTGACATGCTAAATTAACTTCTGTGTGGATAACACCGTAGCCACCAGGACTGTGCGGTGCTTCTCCAACAACAAACCTTGGATAACCCTTGGATGAAAGGACTGATCAGGCAAGGGAATGACAGCTACAGAAGATGAAAAACCAGCTTCAGCAGAACAAAGTTAGCCAAGTCTGGAGAAGCCTTAGAACCATCTCAGGCCACAAAGACCAGAACTCTCTGGCCCAGGTTTGATTCATCTAGGATGTCTTCAACATTTGCTGCAGACACCCCCACCCCCACTGCTGCTGTTCCACCTCTGACCCAGACACTTTACACCTCCTCCACACACCCTGCTCACTGCTTTTCACCCCCAACCACAGCATCCAGTACACATCGAGCACACGGCTCCAACCTATCTCTCTCAACCATCCAGGTTAGGAGGGAACTGAGGAGGATGGAATCAGCTCAAGGGTCGTCAGGTCCTGCGCAGATCAGCTGTGTGGGGTGATGGAGCTCATTTTCAACCTGAGCCTGAA